>JBBPJW010000060.1:0-73150 GCA_038088935.1 Pulveroboletus aff. viridisquamosus
AACTGCAAGATCTAGTTGTCGTTGCCTGCAAGTTTTACATATGTTTTGCATGTTTTTCATTACCCGGTTTCAGTTTTTCAGTTCCAAAAAAGCTCGTGTGTATGCGAGAACAGGCGTTGAGGGTACGTTGATTGGTGTGCCCAGACTATGCCACGATCCTTGTAAGGGGATAGGTAGGTTAGTTGACTAGGGGTAAATCGAGCGCAAAGTGGCATGGAGACACGGAAAGGAAGGCCAGGATGTATTGCCAGGATAAACGACGTGCTTGTTGCTGTAGCGCTACGCCTGTAGCTCATGTGGATGGTCACGGTCATCGGTACATGATCCCTGCAGTAGCGGTAGACTCCACGACACAGTGCTGCATGTGGCTTAGGGGCCTCAAAGGCTCATCCACTCACACTGAACCCTGTCCCTGTAAGCCGTTAATTACCTCTCGCCATGCGAATGCTGATGCCACTCTCGATGTCGTGTCCTCTGATTTCTCATTCGTAGGAGGAGCAGCTCGCATACGGCATGATGGCCACAGCTCTAGCCCAAGTCGATGGGGAGACTGCCAGACAAGGGCCAGGATTAATCGACCCCTATACTCCAAAGAATTCCCTGTCGCTCGTCCACTGCCTTCCGTCGGAGATCCTGGAGCACATATTTCTTTGTTGTATCCAGGACAGTGACTGGTACCGCCCGTATCGTGCACCTCGAACGCCTCTTTGGGTCAATGTGTCGTACGTTTGCCATCGTTGGCGCAATGTGGCTCTGAATTGTCCAATGCTCTGGTCCTACATTTTCACCTCATCAATATGCTGGACACAGGAGTTACTGGCTAGATCGAAGCAAGCACCGCTGAAGATATGGATATCTATGAAATACCATGAATGTGATGGCCTGTGGATAGATTTTACAGAGAAAGTAATGAATCACAAAGGACGCATTCGGGATCTTCGGCTGCGCACTCTGCCAAATTATCGCAGCAAAGACCTGTTTTCCAAACTTTCCCCGTGTATCCCTCTACTGCAACACTTGGAATTCTCATGCGGATCCGTTGATTTACAGCCTTCTACGCTTGTTGATAGGGGTACACCGGTCTTCCGTGCTTCGCGGATTTACGAAAATTCAGTGCCATTGTACCCATTCAAGCCGGGTTGTCTCACAACCCTTCATCTGTGCCATCTTCCCTTTAAGGAGAGACACTCCATGGAAGAGTTCCTGGCCGTCTTGAGCGACATACAAGACCTCGAACACTTACGACTGGAGAATGCTCTCTGGGAGGTCCCAGATCTTGAGGTCTCAACTATTTCCCGCAGGATCAATTTGCCCCGTCTTTCTTGTCTGTTGGTCGGCGCACCACTTTCAACGATTGCTGCGTTGCTATGCAATACAAACATTCCATCAACAACGGAAGTCAGGTTCAAATGTGATTTCATGGAACACCTCGACCATTTTCAACATCTCTCCCTACTCCTTTCACGCATTGCACAAAGGCCCTCCACATCCCCAGATCAGGCACCTTTTGGTCATGACATTTGTTCACTGGTTATTCAGTACTCTGCATTGGCACTACAGGTCACTCTTAGGACATCGAAACATTGCCCCTGTCTTCGTGTATTATCATATGCTGATTGGGGTTGTGGCACCCCTTTCCAGATCATCATGGGCAACGCTCTTGCAGTCAGTTCAAGTCTTGGGGAACACATCATCGACTTTATTTTTTCAGGATTTCCTGTATGCTTGACAAGCATTCAGAACATTGAAATCGAGAATTTCTCTACCACTCCTCTATCAAACTCATCCATCTTCTGGAAGTATTTGTTGCGAGAGCTTCAAAATCTACGTTCCATCAAGCTCAGATTTGACTTTTCGTCAGGCTTGGCTTCTGCACTCTTCCTCACCACTCAAGACCGCATGAGGGGTCATGGTGAACAGATCGCTCGTGGACTAAATCAAATGTCTATACCGGCACTGGAGGAGCTGAAACTGTACCAAATGGAATTCACAACGAATTCGACACGTGGACCACCCGCAGAACTACAATTCCTCTATGATGCTCTTTCTTCCCTCAAAGAGTCTCGAGGCCGACTCACAATGACTCGATGCAATATTGTGAGTATGCTCATACCTGAGGAACGGTATTTCAACATGCTTGGGTGGTGGATGGGTGGTTACTTTCATATGATCTGTATGGATGAGTACTTTGTGGTGCGCCACACTATATAGGTTTAGGCGATTAACCTGTACATGTGAAAAGTATGATGTATGAATGTGAGTTCTCCTTCAGTCAAAACGAGTTCCTATTCTTCTCCATCCACCTTCAAATGCGACAACGACATATCGTTTCATGTTATGCACCTGGTCGGTCGCCTTGGATTTCCGACGTCTCCAGACCGGAGTAGTGCATAGGAGTAAGGCAGTAAGTATTCGGTTATATAGGGTGGAAGAGGCCAAGTGGTGAACGTCGTGGAAAAGTAGGAGGCAGACAATGACTGTCGTTTTCTGTTCTGGTTTCACCACGTCTTAGGTTTCCCTGGCGTGACACACAATAACCTCTGTTGAGGCTTCCTCTGAAAGGAAGAGAAACGACGGATACGTGTCCAAGACAGGTATAGGGAGGTGAGGAAGACGATACGGCCGAACAGTAAAGAAGCAAACGCATGTGGCGAGCGCAGCGCTTGTCACCATGTAAGCTGAACTTTCCCCTCTCGACCAGGCTGACAGCAGGGTCGCTCCCTCGAAGGACAACCACCGTGACTCCAAATATAAGTCTTCCACGTCCGAGTGAAGCTCCCGGAGGCGACAATATCGACAGCTGCAGCGTCGACTATCCGGGCACAAAAGCCCGCATGGCACATGTCGCGAAACGAGTGTGTCAGATCAACAGGCGCACCCACGAGCGCGCTCGGGTCGGCTAGATCAACTACCGGTTTTAACCACCGAATCTAATGTTAATTCATGAATGATGACGAAACCGTCACGTACACTTCATTCACAAGCCACACGCACCCATATTTTGCAGCGCTACCCAGCGCGTGTAGCCAACGTACCATCAACACCCGTGGGATGGCGTCGATTATGTGCGGATCTGTCGCCGAATGGCTAGGGCTGGGTGGATGCGCGCTGGAACAGAACACACACATTCCGTCAGCGATGGACCACTCGATAGGGACAACTTAGTGCGACAAACTCGGAGGCAGATCATGATATCCCCACTCACAATGATCCAAGGGGATCACTGAACGAGCGGTGTCACCGCAACCGTCGTCTATTGTGCTCAGGTCAGTGCTACATTTACGGCAAGCAGCACAAACCGTGAACGTGACCACCAGGCGACAACACCCTCGGCTATGCAATGCGCAGACCCTGCCCACCGGAGGCTGTCAAACGCATAGATATAAGCGACGGGATCTAATCCAAAGTCCTTGTATGAACCAGTGTATGGCGGTAATGAATCCTTGGCTCACCTCTAGTTGAATATGTACGAGATGGGAGAAAAGGCCCGCTTGAATGCGATATCCAAGCAATGGTCATCTCCTGGCGGTATGGTAATGGCCAATGAACGGTCTGTTCCCCACCTTGACCTCAGTGGTGCGTGTAGCACAGGAGAGCGTTGGCTCGTCTGACGTAGATATCGCCCCCAAAGGTGTTTACGTACCGAAATATGCCTTTCAAGAACACGGATGGGGCTTCAAATCCAACTGCACGTCTTTGAAGACGGACGCGGGACTGATTTCCTGGTAATCTACAGTCCAGGAATTGGGGCTGTAGTCGACGAAGAGATGTCGTACGCCGAATCTGCTAATGGCAGCACCTTTCAATCGCTATGTGGGAGCGAGGCCGAGAGGTTCGTCAGCCACAACTGGGACCACGTAATGGCTAGAATATTCAGGGTGAGGGGGAGTCAAGCAAAAGTCGTTGTATTGCGTAGGTTTGTTGTGTGAATCTGACCACCCAACGGGGATGTCACCTAGGTCGATAGGAGAGTACAAGGTCGTTTGATCATTCGTTCATCTATGGGAAACTATACGAGCAACAGGAACAAATTCCGTGGCAGCCTGAACAGCCGAATGGAGGAAAAGGAAAAGGATATATTCTACCAGATAAACGGGACGAGTCTTGCAGGGACCTGTTTCACGTATCGTTGATATTCACCCCTGACGGCAGGATCACTCTCAATCGCACCCTCCTGTAACATCTATCAGTATATGAAGAAAGAATCGCACAAAGGAACATGCCTCGATTGGCATTTTGATAGCAAAGGCAAGTGCGGTGATACCAAGGGCCGCAAGGGGTAGCCACGACCAGAAAATGATAGACCACAGGGCCTCTTGTAAGAGCATCAAACTATGTGATGTTCGTTGAGTGACATCAAAGCCGGAGCCCAGTATCTAAGAATAACTTACCTGTACACTGGGTGACGAACCCATGCATACGGGCCAGTCTTGACGACCCTGGACTTTTCGCGACGCTGTTGAAGAGGTCAGGGCGGGTGAGACATCAACTTTTCCCGATACTTACTCCGATATGGGTCCACTGTTCCCCCAAATGGCTGAATGAAGTAGTCATGAGGCTCTCGAGAGCATAGCTGACAATGCAGGCCCCTATCCTCGATGCATCCCTCCAGGTCGAGTCTACCATATCAGCCGGAAAGGCGTAGTTTGCCATCCATGCCGTTGGTTGGAGCCGATTGAACGCCAACGCGCCAGCGTAGACCAGCGGGGGAACAAAAATAAAAAATCCGTGGAAAGGGGTGATGACCCGTCCCAGGAAACTAGATGGCAGGGATTCTGGTTTAATGGGCCCGCCCTTGGACTCGGACATGACAGTAAGTCTTTTCATCGTGGACATGGTGTATCTGAAATAGTCCGCAGTGGTCAGAACTACAAGCGCTTCGAGCCACTGGGGGGGAGAAAGAGGGATGTTGAGACCGGCGATATACATGCTGTTCGCTCGAGTAGCGCCTACGAGTGAGCGGGTTCAAGAAGAAGGCGAGATGTACACAGTCCAGCCTGGATACACGGATTTATACTTTCAAATTGATAATTTGCCGTGGTGTTCATCACTTGTTGTGAGCCCGATGGGAACTCAACAGAATCGAGTGAGAACGCCAAGCTGACACAGCCGACGACCCGACAATGGATAGAATGGAGAACATACGTCTCCAGGAATCACAGAAACGAGGATTCTGCTCAGATGCATCGGGAAATCTACCCCTTCTTGAAGTATCGGCGAAGTTTTGGAATACCGAGCTAGGAAAGAGCAGTGTTGTCTTTACCGATTGCAGGGCAGTATTATTCAGATGATCCGGTCGGATAGGGATAAGGCGGCTGAGCCTTGCGAGAGCTTTCGCACATACCGTGCACTTCGTGTATACTTGCGTTGTTTAACGTGGGATAGTCATGTTCGCTTGGGGGAGAACAGTGGAGAACAGCAAGGGAATAGAACAGAACGGCGGGGTCCGACGCCCGAACCGACGCTTAGGGTCTTCGGTTATTATAAATAAGCTGCGTCCTCGGGCAAAAGAAAAAGTAGCCGGCCCGTCGCGCCACGGATACCTCCTAGAGGAAGGTGGGAAGACCAAAGGCGAGACACCGAAACCGAACATTG
Organism: Pulveroboletus aff. viridisquamosus; assembly: GCA_038088935.1. Classification (NCBI taxonomy): domain Eukaryota; kingdom Fungi; phylum Basidiomycota; class Agaricomycetes; order Boletales; family Boletaceae; genus Pulveroboletus; species Pulveroboletus aff. viridisquamosus. The sequence continues at coordinate 5,596 of JBBPJW010000060.1, forward strand.
AACCTCAGGGCCAGTCGACGAGTGGTGCTGTGCAACCAGGACAAATGCCGCAACACGTAGAATGGTCTGTTTGACCTCTCCTCCAGCTCGTTCACCAGGCAGACCTATCAGTTATGTCGTGTCATGCGCCCTCTGGCTTCATTTGTCGCGTTTGGGTTTGCGATACCAATGGTTTCATTGTCGAGCGTCTGGACTTGGCCGTTGGTGGTTCTCGAGGTGTGTCGACGCGTAATGAGCCTCTGACACCGATGCCGTCGTCGTCCACGTAACTGTGAGACCTTCGCCATCTGGTTTCCCATCCACCCCAACCTTCCGGCCAGTCGAAGCAGCAAGCTCATGGATAAGAGCCAGGAAAGTAGATGGCAAGGATTCTGGTCTAATGCATCCCCTGTTGGACTCGGACGTGAAAGCGGGTCCCTTCGTTTGGGAAATAGGTGTCAGAACAACTGATACTTTGAGCCACTAGGGGGGGGAGGAAGAGGGAGGCACATACTCGGGCCGGAGCGGTGTCGGCGAACATACAGACTGAAGAAGAGTGTCGGATGTATACAATCTGAGCTGCGTGCATAGGCTTCTACGTTTCGAGTTGATGGTCTCATCACCTGCTGTACGGCTGATGAACATCCACATGTTACGCAAGTACTGGTGGGGTCAGCCAATCCGTGGGCATCCCACATTGATAAATGTCTGGTAGGGTACTCTTTGGCGCAGCGGACGACGAATTGGAGCGCCTTGGCAAGAATTCTGCAGTACTCGCCGCTCTTCAAGCGCAAATTCTATCACGAAGCAATGGTAGCCGTTTCGTTTAGACGCGCAACATCTCACTCACCCCGACCGCCTGTGGTTCCCCATGATCTGGTCATTAGGAACAAAGGATAGACCAGGCGGTGTACCTCGTCAAGCAAGGGACAAGGCCAAGGCCGGCGTCGATGTCGACTGGCCCACTGCCGGGGAAGATTCGAATGGATTCGCAAAGGGATTCGACGGCTGTTCGTCCGACCTTGAAAACCACCCGGTCCTGGATGTACCAAGCGCGCTGCGAGTGTAGAAACGATCTACGTCCGACGAGCTCATGGCCTGAGAAAGCAACCCTGACAGCTCAGCCGACATCCGCCAGCGGAATGACCACTACTCCTGACCGCCAACCTCCTCTTCTGCCCTCACCATGGTGTCGCTGTCCGAAAAACTCGCTGCAGCGCTGAAATCGCGAGACCGTCGTTCCATCCGCCGTCGCCTTCCAGAACCGCCATCGGCCTCGCTTGTCGAGGTCGATTTCACATCTAATGACTATCTCTCACTGTCCGCTTCCCCCGCGCTGAGGGACGCCGTGCTCTCTGCCCTGTCCGAGTCTCCCAAAATTCTCGGATCGGGGGGCTCTCGTCTGCTCGTCCCCGCACGAGCCCACGCCGAGCTCGAGTCCCGCGCGTGTCGGTTTTTCGGCGCGGAAGCTGCTCTCCTCTTCAACTCAGGCTTTGACGCCAACGTCGGACTCTTCTCCGCTCTCCCGCAGCCCGGAGACGTCGTCCTGTACGATGCAAATATCCACGCCTCGGTACACGACGGGATGCATCTCTCCAGGCTCACTCCGGACTCGCTCCTGCCCTTCCCGCACAATTCCGTCCCTGATCTACGGCTTGCACTCTCCAAGCTCCTCAGCGATGGCGAGGATCTGAAAAAGGGAAAAACCAACGTGTTCGTCGCCGTCGAGAGTCTGTATAGCATGGATGGCACGACTTGCCCTCTCGCCGAGATCGTGGACTGTGTGGAGGAGATGCTACCCCTCGGCAATGGATACGTCGTCGTGGACGAGGCTCATGCCACAGGTGTCTATGGACCCAAGGGACGTGGTTTGGTCGTCGAATGGGGACTAGAAAACAGGGTCTTTGCGAGGCTCCATACGTTTGGCAAAGCGTTGGCGTCGTCCGGAGGTGAGCGATCTCATATGTCTGTGGCGGAGCGACCACGGCCGATGACCCGGATCGGACAGCCGTTCTCTTGACGACAGGACTCGTCAAGGATTACCTGCTAAATTATGCCAGGAGCCTCATATACACCACGACGCTCACGTTCGCAAACATCGTCGCCATCAACTGCTCGTTGGACATGCTTGAGGACGGTACGACGGAAGCAGTGGGTTGTCCTCAGGTCTTTCGCCCGTCGATGGCTCACGCTCTTCTGTCCGTAGCTCGCCACCCACCTGCTCGCCCTCTCTACGTACTTTGTGGGTCTCCTGCGTTCACAGCTGAACAAGTACCCATCGTCTCTGCTGAGCCTCCCTGGTCATCTCGCACCTGCGATCCCAGATGAAGCAGGAGGATCAACACGACAACCGAGCTCCGCTTCAACCTGGGAGATCGACCCTCGTGGCGAACCCTCGTGGCGAAACAATGCATCCTCCGCACGCTCAGGCGCATCCGAAAGAAAAGACACGGCTTTGACGCTGCGTTCGCCCCTCCCAACGCCCATAATACCGATACTCACGCCGGACCCGCGTTCATTGTCTTCCTTTCTCCTCTCCTATGCGGCCTCTCCTGTCCCTGTTCCCTGTGCCGTGACACCGGACTCTTGCTCTCCATTGCCCTCGCCCGCATCTTCGACGTCCGTGCCATCCGACTCAACACCGGGGGTCGTGTTGCACACCAAACCCATCCACCCACCCACGGTTGCAAAAGGTAGTGCCCGCGTCCGGATCTGCCTTCACGCCGCGCACACACGAGAGGACGTGACCCTGCTCGCACAGGGAATCGTTGCCTGGGCCGAAGAGCACATGGCAGAAGAACGCGAAAACAAGGAGCGTTGGCAAGCACTCGCAAGAGACGCTGGCGTCCGGATTTGGATGGAGGCCAAAATGTAGCCTGGCAGACCTCGGATCCCGATGTTGCTTCTGCAGGTTCCTGAGCAGTCGTGCCCAGGAGTTTCTTTTTCCATGTTAAAAATCCTTTTTTTTGTGTGTGCGCGTCTGGGAGGGCATCGGTTGGGGCGTGGTTCTCCACCGTACTCTTCAAACCTGACACGCGTGCGTGGATCGATAGATGGGATATGTCAACAAAACATTCATGTACCAAGCCGAGGTTGTTGTAACTTGCATGCTCCCAATGGACACGAGTGACAAGTGAAAACGACACACGCGCACCCACTCAATAGTACCCTCGACGAAGCATTGCAGGAGAGCCATGCCAGCATCTCGATGACCGGGCTAGCAACGAGGCCAAGCGAGCAGACCTTGGTCTATCGTATCCACGTGAGGTTTGCGGGCAGCGACGTCGTCAGCGGTCCACAACGAGGAGGACGCTCGCAGTCAGAGTTAGCATTGCGAAAACTGGGGTCTAGGGTAAGAACAATGTCGACAAGGTTCATTCAAAGTCACAAGGAGCCATGGTCGACATCCTCGACATGATCACTGCATATGTGCATACGTGTTCTCGCGGACCAGACTCGTTCCTGGGCCGTTGCACGTCCTTGAAAGGGCGTCAAACCGGTGAGTAAAGGATACGAGAGAAAGGGCGACAACACACCGAACGACGACGATGGCGCCCGCGGTCAAAGAAGCCCCGTCAGCCACGATCTTCCAATCGAGTACCCCCGCGGGGCTCGTCGCTCCCACCGCTGCTCCGACTGCGTCCGCACGGCACTCGCAGGGACGTTTTCTACCTCGACGAGCTCCTTCACTTTGAGTATCTTTCCTGCGGCTTCGGGCGAGTGTGGATGATAGACCGTCTGCATGCGCCTGTGCAGCCCGAGCGCGGTCAGCGTCTCCTTCTTGCGCTCGCCGAGCGCGATGGCAGAACGCCGGAGGGTTATTCTGAAGTGTGTATTGGGTTTGGGTTCATGAGCGGGAGGTGCTGTATAAGAGCGCGCGAGCGTCGTTCGGGGGAGACGGCGTGGAGCTGCGAGACGGACGAGGGCAGACATGGGCGTCCAGGTGGTGGTGATGGATGGATGACATAAGCATACGGGGGTTCCTCTCTCATCCTCATGGTCAGGTTCAAGGCAAGTCTTGGGCTCCTCTCGTCCGTGTCTGCAGTGTCGCTCACGGCCGACGACAGAGTCGATGGCTCCTCGTCGAGTTCATATCTGTGCCGGGCGACAAACTGACCGTGTCCGCACCGCACACGCCATGGTCGATCGACGCCAAGCACGTCTACGCTGCACTGCGACAGAGCGTCATCTCGAATTTCGGTGATACGGGATGGGGCGCTGTTGGGAGTTCGATGGCGGGCGAGTAAGCCCCGTGCACTGCCGTGTCCTGTCCTGATCCCCGGACGACAGTGAAATACTTTTCTCCGACGACGCATCTGTGCATCGTCCGCGTTGCGCGGGACCAGCATACCCTGGTGTGGGGCGCGGTGACTCTGCTCACGTCCGTGAATGGCGTGCGCGTCATCCCGCACGTCGTACGTGTTTCAGGTTCGTGCTCTCCAGTTGGCGAGAGGCAAGGTTCGATCGTGTCGCGTGATAGGGACAATTAAACATGTCCAGCTTGCCGCCATCACGCACAACAGACAAGTCGTCGCACGTTTTAGGGTGGTGGCGAAGACGCCAGGTAAGAGGATGACATTCGAGCGGTCACGCTGTCCTGAAAGCCACTTGTCTGTCGCACAGAGCAGTACCGTGCCCAGGATTCGTATGAGGCGTATCTCGTTCAAAGTACGCGAGAGATCGAGACGCTGCAAGAGTAGCCTCTGGGGTCCACTCTTGATCAGCCGGGGCACTTGCGTTGGGCGTGTGAGACACTCTTGCCACGGCCACAGAGGTATACCGTTCGTGTGTTGCAACTCGAGATGTCGTCGGGTAGTCTCTCTTGTCATCGGGGGTGCTCTTGGTGGACGAGCACGTCGTCAACAGGGTCCGTCCAACGACCCATGCGGTCGGCCCATCATATGTCCCGTCAGTCATCCGCCACATACATCACCACGGTGCGACTGCCGAGGTGGGGCTCCTTATCGACGTCTAGCGCTCGAGCTACAAAAAGTTGAGCGCCGTCTGTCTTCTGTGGAACGCCCTCTCCTCCCACTTTGCCGTCCCTCGTCTCGCGTTGGAGGCCCTCCGAGTATCCTCGACAAGATGAGCACCGCCAGCGACCATGCAGTCGTGGTCGAGAAACAAAAGGCAGCCGACGACGACGTTGTCTCCGCTTCCGACGTCCCCCTCGCCAACGGTGTCGGGCGGGACTACGAGCTCAAGTGCGCACTCGGTGAGTCCCCCGCGAGGCCCTCCCCCGTCGCCCGTGTTCATCCGTCCGTCCAGTCAACAAGTGCCTGCAGGAGGAGTGCGTGCCTTTTTGAGACATGGCCATCATATGCGTGACCCTGCAGACAGAATTGGATTCGGTCCATATCAGTGGCAGCTGTTCGTCCTGAGTGGCCTGGGATGGCTCGCTGATAGTGAGCCGATTCTTCACACCCCTGGAAACAGATGCTCACATGGCCCATCCGGACAGATCTGTGGCTCCAGGGCCTCGCGGTCGTGCTTCCGCAGGTCCAGGCGGAATTGAATCCCTCGCGCATCGAGTATGCAGTGCTGGCAGAGTTTGCCGGACTCATCGTCGGAGCGACCACCTGGGGAGTCTTGGCCGATATCATTGGGAGAAAGGTGTCGTTCAACGTCAGTCACATCGCCAGAACTCGCCAAGTATGTGTTCGGTTCTGACTCGACCCGGCGCTCGGATCTAGGCTACCCTCTTCCTTGCCGGCATATTTGGGATTGCCGCTGGAGGTGGTCTGAACTTTGTTGCGTTTTCGTCCTTGATCGCATGCATGGGTTTTGGCATCGGTGGAAAGTGGGTCGTGCCTTGTCGAGTATGGCGTGATCATGCTAATCCTCTCCTCAAGCCTCCCAGTGGATGGTGCGTACGAGCCATGCATCATACATCTCGTCTGACTGCCAGTTCCAGGTGCTCTCTACTTGGAATTCATTCCCGCATCACACCAAGTATGGTCGTTGTTCGAGGGTCCACAGCCTGTGTTCCACTGACACATTCCTCTTACAGTGGACCCTCACTCTGCTGTCCGTATGGTGGGCATTTGGACAGCTGGTAGCTTCCTTGATTAGTTGGGTCTTCATTGCCAACTACTCATGCAATACCTCGTTGTCGTTTGGAGAGTGCCCCAGGTCCCAGAACATGGGCTGGAGATATACTCTGTAGGTGCAACGTCGTCATATGCCCGCTCACAGGCTCATGGTATCATAGGTTCACACTGTCCGTGCCGGTCCACACTTGGCTCGCGAGACTTTGAGACTAAATCTAGTCCCTTGATAGTGGCGCGGTGACGTTCATCGCCTTCATACTACGCTATGTCGTGTTCGATCTACAGGAATCGCCCAAGTATCTCGTGGCGCAAGGACGTGATGAAGAAGCGATCGCGGTACATCTTATCAGGCAAGTAAACGGCTCCATTGACTGACCACCCCATCGTCCTAGGTTCTCGATCACATCGCGCGCCGCAATGGCCGCACCATCTCACTCAAGGTTGAGGATCTTCATCAGATCTCAGAGTCATCCATGGCACCCACGAGTTGGCGCGATTCGTTACGCCGTTCATTCACTGACGTCTCCTTGTGCGTTCCCGAACCCGTCTCTGAGCGATCCCTTGTGATCAACTTTTTCCAGGTCCCACGTCAGGCCACTCTTCTCTACGCATCGTCTGGCACTCAACACAGTGCTCATCATTCTTATCTGGGGGTTCGTGGTGTCGTTTGTCCACGGAGCGACGCGCTAACCCGTTGTCGCTAGTCTCATCGGGATTGCATATCCCTTGTACAGCGCCTACCTTCCCCTGTACCTCGAAGCACGTACCAGCACCTCCTCCACTCCCAGCCTTAACCTCACCTACCGTAACTACGCCATCGTCTCTATCCTCGGCATCCCCGGCTCGCTCATCGCCTGTTGGGTCGTCGACTTGACGCGCGGTGTTGGCCGGTTCACGATTGGCGGACGCAAGTTCTCACTGGCGTTGTTCACCGTGTTGTCGAGCATATTCATGTTTTTGTTCACGACGAGCAAAACGCCAGCGGCCACGCTTGGGTATTCGTGCGCGAACGGCCTCGTGTTGTGCGTGTGCCCTCACTCTCTCGTCCCCTGCCGAGCTGGCTGACTCGTCCTTTCCTTTAGGAACGCTGTACGTCAACGATCGTTGCGCGCGTGCGATGAAGTAGCTCACCATCCCCATTGATACAGATGTACGGCATTCTCTATGCCTACACCCCCGAGTCGTTCCCTGCGCCCCACCGCGGCACGGGCGACGCTCTCTGTTCCACGCTGAACCGTATCGGCGGATTCATCGCACCACTCATCAAGATCGCCACGACGCCTGCAACGGGCACCGTCTCTGCCAACACTGCAAACGGGTGCGTTGCCTCCTCTACCCGTCCCCTTGCTCTCGCTCTCCGCGTGTTGATTGGGGGCTGACCATGTGGGGGCACACGCCCTGCGACAACAGACCCGTGTTTGTCTCTGCGGCCTTGTTCCTGGTTGCGGCTTTCCTGACGTTGCTGCTCCCGATCGAGGTGCGTTGCACGTCGACCCCGTGCCACCTGTGTGCTCATGACGGGTTTGTGAACGCAGACCGCAGGACGGGGTGCACTCTGAGGACCCACGTTCCGTGATCGCGCCACGCCCCCCACGCCGACGACCGATACGAGACGCCCCCCAGGACCGCACGCGCACGTCGACGACACCCTGCGTACCCCCGTCGGTCTCTGCACATCGGTGTTCCACGTGGAGGGGCACATGGAGCGTTGGGGACGTGTTTGGCGTGTGTGTGTTTCTGTGTGCCGTCTAGAATGACCCCATCTCTCTCTCCTTCTCTCCTCTGTTGTTGTTTCTTCGGGGCGGATCGGAATGCCGTTCGAAAACCACATGTACGATGACTTGGATTAACAAACATAACTTGATCAAGGAATAAGAGAAAGAAAACAGGGGTGACCAGTAAACGGGAGTGAGCATTCGCGTACCACGTAAACACGGTAGTAAAAGAACACTGGAAAAAAAAAAAAAAAAAAAACACGACAGACGTACACACCGTCCATGAACCCTACCCTTGGTACTTTTTAATCAAATCTCTCAACCGCGCCTGTCCAAACGCCAGATCGCCCAACGTTCGTCCTCGTCCACCGCCACCACCCCCGCCCGCAGCACCCCCGCCCCCCGTCTTCACCCCATCCGCACTCCTCGGCGCACTCCGCAAATCCGATACGGTCTCTGAGATCATGGGCGGCAAGAGCCGCCCTTGTCCGTCTCCCTGACCTTGCCCCGGCCCGTGCGCCTTGACACGTGCCAACGACGCGGTCGAGGAGAGCATAGGGACCGCATGCGAAGAGGACAGGATGGCCGGTACGGTCGTCGCCTTGGACGCCTTGGACGCCTCGCGCATTCCCAGCCCCGCACCTATACTTATGCCTGCGCCTGTACCTGCCCGCGTCTCCCCTGCAACGCGGCTCAGTCCGGCAGGCGCACCACCCGCATCAACACCACTGGGACCGACAGGTGGTCGGCGCGTCGGCATCGGACTGCGTTTGGGCACGTTCAACACCGGTTTCCGCGCAGCCGGCAGCGACGCTGGCGACTTGGATTTCTTGGGTGCAGACAAAGGCACAGGCGAGATGTCTCTCGCCTTGGCGCTCGCATATGCGTTGGCGTTGGTGTCCATCTTGGCGGCCCAAAGAGACGCGACTTCGGTCACTCTGCCGCCCCTGCCTCCCCGTGCAGACCGTACGTCGTACTTTGCCTCGGAATCCGCAGGCTTGGACAAGAACCCAGGTGGACGTGCCGAAAAGAGACGGGCCAGTTGGATGGGAGGAGGTTGTGGGGGTTCACTTTGCAACAGCGCGTCTGGAAACTGTGACCGCTTCACCTCCGCGCTTGGTGATCGATGTGCTGGCATCATCGGTTGGTCAGGTGGCGATGGGGCTGTCCGACGGATATCATTGACAGAAGACCGACGTGTGGGAGGCTTGAATGACGACGATTCGCCACTAGAGCCATTCGTAACCCCTTTCAATGAAGAGATGGTGACAAACCCGGACGAACGTGGGTTCGGCGACGCCGACACGTCCTTGTTTGCCGAGGTTTCCCCTCCGCGAGGACGCTCTGCAGGTTTGTCGTCCACCATCTCTGCCGGTGCAGGACCAAACGACGCGCTCTCCGTGATGGGAACAAAGTGCGACATAGTGGGCGATATAAAAGAATCCGGATCATCCACAACAGGGGGAGCAGACATGTCAATCTCTCCTAACCAAGTGGCGACGCGCCCCTTGGCCTCTTGCCGCAGTTTGCGCCCTTCTTCATCTTTCACCTTTTTACGCTCCAGCCGACGACCCGTCCTTTCAAGGTCTTCTTCGCTGTGCTTGCTCTTGCCAAGTTTCCGCAAACTCTTTCCCTTCTGGGTGCGCGTATCCCTGTCATCCTCGCTCGGACTGTGTCTGCCACCTCCCATGTGCTGCGTACGTTCGTCCGAGTCCCGGTCCTGCTCCTGCTCCCGCTCTGGGTTTCCCTTCAAAATACCCTCGCGATCCGCGAGGGTCAGGCTGGAGATGGCACTGTCGTTGACGGTGTCAATGGGTGGTCCACTGGGAGGGATGCTGATGGGCTGCACCACAGTGCGCACATGTGGCCGTTCTTCCGCGTCGAATTTGCGCGTGCCGACTTCCGCTAGCAATCGTCGTTCCAAGGCGTCCAGCCCGCTCTCTGGCGGAACGTCCTTTCCCAAGTTCGCTCCTAAACCCGATAGTTCGGTCGATGCTTTTGGAAACTTGATTGGCGTAATGGCAGCCATGGGTGGCGTAGGCGGTGCGTGGGGCGTGTCCATAGAGGGCGGGAAATCGGAATGGTCGGCCATCGTTTCGTCGGTCGTAAAGAGTGTGTCGACGTGCAGACGTTGCACAGAAAGATGCCTACCCTTGCTCGAAGGCACAGGAGGCGCAGGAAGGGTCTTCTCAATGCTCGAATTAGGGTCCCGATTGAGCTCGAGACCCTGGGCACCTTGAGTACTTACGCCCACACTGCCTTTGGGGAGATCTAAACTCAAGTCACCGGTCTGCTTCCCGACTTCGTCTGCCATGCGCTCAAGCTCAGAGACGTTGTCACTCTTTGGAAGTGGCCCATAGAATGATTGCTTTGGTGACGGTACAGGGCGCGGGGAATGCACGATACCTTGCGAATCATGAGGATTTGGCAGCGAGGGTATCTGAATTGGGGCTGGGAGGGCGCGACTCGACGTAGATGACTGACCAGGGGCATGCGGCTGTGAAAAAGAATAACGTCGCGGACTTGGTAAAGCGGTACGATAGTGCTCGGTTGAGTGAACGTTCTGTGAAGAGGGAGACGTAACAGCGGCCCCTAAGAAATGATCGGGGGTCGTGTAACCGTCGATTATTTCTATCGGTGCGCCAGGAGGAATGGGAATGTAGCCTGTATAAGGCACTTGTGTTGGCGGTGGTGGTAACAGTCTTGGCGAAGGTGTATATGAGGTTGACAATCGAGGCGTATAGGGAACGTGTGAAGAAGGGCCCGCAGGAATGGAGCGCTCGACTGGTGGCACATAAGGATAAGGAACCTCTTGCCGGTTATGGATTTCTTGCTGACGATGCTGGATTGGTGAGTAAATGGAAACTGGTTGCACAGGAGAGGACGTCCACGTTGGGTCGTATTGTTGCGTCATGTGGCCTCCGGAATATGCGGGCATCACTTCGGTTCCAGGGGGGGGTGAGAGCAATCCTGGTGAGAGAGATCCCGCATGTGGCTGATAGGGGGAGGAGGGTATAAGATGGAGCGACGACGCTGGGATTTCAGGGACAGCGAGAGAATGATAAATAGTTAGAGGCAAATTCACGACGGTATCCTCACTGGGGATGGTTGGTAAGACGTAAAGAGGAAGTCATAGATAGCACACCTTCCGGGGGACATATCAATTCTTAGCCCAAGGGTGCAACATACCTCGAAAAAACTTTCTGTAGTCTTTCCGTTATCGTCAGTGTGTAGTCCCCCTCTAGCACCACACGCATGGCGGGGTATATCGATGACAAGGCGGGCTATTCCCTCTATTCCCGGTGGAACAGAATATTCTGGTCCACGAAATCCCACTTCTGTAACGACATCTGAAACATTAGGTGGTTTCCCAGCCAAGAACGACTGTGAAAGGTAAAGTTCTCGCGTCAGTGTGACTGTGACACCGCATGTCTGGGCAGAAATGTGAGGGAAAACATGATGGAAGGGATTCAAAGGAAAGCATACCCAACGTCGTGTGCGATTTCTTAACTCTAGGTCTACGCATGCAGATCCCCCCGCCACGACCACACCACTTGTTAGGGTCGCTTGGGCCCGAATGTTGCCCCCTTCCGTGATAACCACAGCCTGCGGTGATGGTGCTTCATTTGTTGGATCGCAACGTTCGACGACTTTGGCTTCTCGCTTGTCGGTGACGCGACATATGTCTCCTCTCCATGCTACACTCACGCTTGCATGTACCTCGTATCTGATGCTGGCAGGACCGAATTTAATTGACGATGGAGCAGATGCAGAGACCGGAAACTGGAAAAAGAACGTTGTCTGACCACGTCGGGCTGCATAATGATGTGCCGGGAGGGGCAACTCGCCGTCTCTAGGAACATGATCCGAATATACGGCATTGGAAGGAGGAAGACCTGGACCCTGAAAGATTCTGCGGGAATGAATAAAGGTAGAGGTCGCGGAATGTTCTCCAGAGTTGACCTCTTGAACGACGATCAGCAGTTGGTATAAGAGTGGTCTGACAGAAGGCTGTCTACCTTGAATAGCATATAGTTCGACCATCATTACGCCTATACCGAGTAAAGAGTCGAGGTCGGCACGACACTCCACTTCCATCTTTCCAGAGATATGTTCACCAGCGACGTATATTGGATCGGACAGAGTGAGAGTGACCTTGACCTTTGAATGGTGTGGGGACGCATTCATTGGCTCGGGGCGAGATTGGGGAGGCATGGGAGTAGAACAATAGATGGACAAGTCTTGATGTAGTTGTTATGTAGTCACGAATATATATCGCTAGACAACAGCACTGCTGTGTAGAGTTGAGCGAGCTGAAAAGTCCATGCGGGGGTCGCCATTGGAGACTGTGAAGCAGAGAATGCATTGCTCAGACGACGGCGCTCATTATGAGCTGTCCGCGGTGGCTGCTGCCAGAGACATCAAGGACGAGCAAAGATGTCTCGACGGGCTGGTTGTTTGGCCGTATTTGGTTAAAACTGACACGAAACCCTGCGCTCGACGCACTCGACTTCGTACGGGGCAGAGCGGGAAGCAGACGTCGGACGACCCCTAGACGGCTCTGGGAGTGACCGTGCAGAACAGGCTCAGATCTCGGGGGGTAGAAAGTGGTGGGAGCGTCAACATACCTGCTGTGAGCACTTGGCACTCGTATTCAGTGGGCCGGGGCTTGCCCAACGGCGAGCTCGCTCCCTGAGAGGGCAGTCAGCGAGCTGGACTGAAGTTCTGGGAGTCGACGTCGACGAGCTGCACGGACGGAATAATAACGACGATAATAACAAATATTAATTAAATCCTTGTCGCGTATCGACCTACCCTGAACTCCTCACGTGATCATGATCTTCGCTTTGGTGATGCCTCGAATCCGCCCTCAATCGTTCCTTCGATGCGACGCGGTAACAAATCACACAAGGCCAGTCGCCCTCGTCCTTCTGCACCTCCACAGCGCAGCTCACAAGTCTTGCGCAGGTGCCCAATGTTAAACTTCGTCCTGCACCCCTCCTCCCACCCTCTGCCCGGGTTCGCGACCCGCACGCGTCGTGCGACCGTAGCTCGGATTCCGAAATACCTCCGAACGCGAGCATGGTAGACCTTTGTCCGAGACCTTTCAAAGGTTTCTTCATATGTGCGACCGGAACAATGGACAAGGTTCGTCTCGCCATCCAGTTTGCAGACCAAACTCATACACGTGTTCAGCCAATGTTGTTCAAGATGGCATTTGAACTTGGCGCTAGCTCTACAAATGACTTTACCGACCGCGTCACCCATCTCATCGCCATCTCGCATGGTGGAGCAAAGTACTCGGTGCGTTCCCTTGGACCACCGTCCCTCGTCCTGCTCACGTGCTCAGTGTGCGATCGAGCGCAAAATACCCGTCATGACTCCGGACTGGATCACTGAGGCGCACGCAACATGGTTACGCGGTGATGACGTCGACTTGGAGCAAGTGCGATGTGTCATTGCTTTTTGGCTCCAAATTCACCACCCGTCATAGAGCATTGCCAAACATCGACTGCCCATCTTCTCGGGCGTCGTACTATCCCTCTCAGGGATAGATGATATCCACAAATGCACCGAGATCAACCGACTCGTGATGACGCATCAAGGAATCTACCTCAAAAACATTGAACGGCCTGTCAGAGTGACCCATCTACTGTGCTCAGGTGACACAGAAACCGACAAGATAAAGTATGCAGAAAAGTTCAATAAGCGCAAAGAAGCACACATACACATCGTTTGGGAGGAATGGTTCTGGGACTCCCTGGAATTTGGTGGTGGGTCTTGTCTTGATTCCGATGTGACACCTTACCGATGCACCTTAAAAAGGTAGGTTCGACGAAAGAAAGTATCAAGTGAGTCGACCAAGACCGGAACGAAAGTCCCTGCATGAGGGTAAGTGGTTATTTCCATGTCAGTCGTTATCATTTGTTCTAGAGTTCGTGACGTTACTCAGACCTGGTACCTCCGCCTTCTGTCCAAGTCTCTGTCTTGGGCTCTCGTCCAAATTTGGCGATACCCGTGGATGGTACTGATAAGCCAAAGCAGTTGAAACCTGTCATTCCTACCGGTAGTTTTACTGTCATAAACAACCTGGAAATCGATGGTGAGGAAGAAATAGCTAGCATTGTCAAGCCGATTCCTGCTGTCACCCTCCAACTCTGGCAAAGTCTCCTCAAACCTCGTGGATTCGAACTTGATGGCGGGAAACTTGTTCGCAGTCCCTCAAAGTCCCAACCCGCACGATCGCCGCCTTTGGCGCCCACGCGACCACATGTTCAACCGAGCGTAATGAATTGTAACGGAATTGGAGTCGAACATGGGAAAGAAAGGGGGAGCGTCATATCGTCGTTTAGACGAACAAATTCGTTTGCTCCCGTCCCTGTGAAAGAACCTGCCGTCCGGCAACCATTTCGACGAAATACGACATGTACCTCGATTTGCCTCGGTGAGGCAGGAGGGAGCGGTTTGCACGACCCAGTTCGGCCAGGAGAGTCAAACGTGTCGGCTCTCTTTTCTGGGTGCACCTTTCGTCTTCTTGGTGAAGCACGCTGTCAAAATGTTCGATTTGCAATTGAGAATGGTAGTGGTGTCGTGACAGATGACGATGCCGAAGAACCAAGTTTCATTATCGTGAGGTTGATAAGGTACGTTCCCCCCCCTGCAGTCTAGCTTGCTATCGCTTTCTTGATTCAACGATTATCGCTAATGGTGTCGGTGGTGTACATGACAGTGGAAGTAAGCTCTATCACGACGAATTTGACGACAACGCACGAGCCAAGTACAGGACAGAATGCTGGCTCGAACATTCCGTATTCTACGAGCGAATATGTGAACCGGACGAAAATATATCTTTCACACCACTCAAGATCATGATGCCAGTACCCGGTACGTTCACGTCAATACTGCGTTCAACCACATGTATACATTGCACACTTGTATAGATGCGGAGAAGATCAATATGAGTCTGTCTGGCCTAGATCAATCTGAATTGTGTTGGATACGACGTCTCGCGAGGGCGGTCGGTTCGTCTTCCCTTCGTTCCTCCGTTATTCGAGTTAGTCAACGTTGCGTTTGTGTAGGAGTAACCCTTGAGTCGACGTTCTCTCGCCGGTCGACGCATCTTCTCTGCCCCAACGGAAAAGGTCCCAAGTTTGACAAGGCATTGGAGTGGCAGATTCCGGTCGTCTCTCAAGCGTGGCTGGAAAATATTGCAAGGACGGGAGCTATTCCATGCGTGGACGAATTCCTTGTTGCTGGATCTCATGCAAGAGTATCCGCCGATGGAGGGAGTTGTTTCGCGTCTGCTCAACACTTGGAACCGGTCTCCGAGGTGAGAAGAGACAAGGGCAAAGGCAAGGAGATGGAAATGGAAATGGGATATGAAATGATGGATATCACAAACGGTAACTCTCCATGCTCCTCTTTCTCGTGGAGTACCTCGACTTATCCTCCCCATAGACGGTTCCACCAAGCAGCCCATGTTTGTCAAAATCCCCGCTCTCCTCCAAGATGCCTGCCCACGTAATCAAGAACTGGACGCGCAACAACATCCTACTAGGATGTTGGAGCCATGGTCTCCCTCGCGCGATGGACTGTTTGGCAAAGCGAGATTTCTAACCCACGACTTGGATCCCCCTGAGGAGGCCAAAGCCCAGACAAACCACTCTACGACGTCATCTTCTCCCCCTATCCCACCTCCACAAAGTGGTTTTTCATCTCACGAGTGTAGACCTCATCCTCCTGAATCCACTCCTCCCATACTCACACCTATGGCACCTTTGCGCATCACCCCTGCACGCCGACTTGCTGGCCCGACTTCTAATTCTGATGCGGACGTCCACCAAGTCCGAATCCCATCTTCAAGGTCACCTTCACCCATGAAACTCCTCCCGTCGAGTTCGCTTCCGAATGCGTTTGTTGGGTCCTCATCTCCTGTGCGTCTCCCAGACACGGACGCCATCACGAAAGCGCTCCACGAGAGTCTGACATCGCTCCTCGGGAAGCGTCCCATCGCGGAAGAGGACGACACGGGGATGAGAGATACAACTGGTGCGGCCGGTGCGAAGAAGGGAAAACGGGTGCGGCCCGGTGGGCAGTCGAACGTACGTCGCGCCCATTGTTGTTCCTGGTATGCTACTGGCACTCATTCGTATCTCATTATGTTTCGTCGCCCTTTGTCCCTCATGGCGGCACTGGTGTTTCGAAAAATAGATCTCATCGCGGGACGGGTCTCGCGAGAACGTCGACGTCCGCTCGCCTCACCGTCCCGTCATTCGTCCGCCTGTCCTTCCAGCACCACTGCCCCAGTCCGACCTCGATATGTCCTTGTTCGACGGGCTGGGAACGGGTGGACTGCGATCGGCGGACGAGAGCATGAGAGTAACATACGAGGACCCAGGACAGGCGGAACAGAAGCGGCGGCTGTTGAGGATGTTGGGTGGTGATGGGGACGAAGCAGAGGCCACTGAGCTGGTCACTGGGATGAAGCGACCTTTGGGCAATGGAGCCGCACAGGGTAGCGTTACCGCCGGAATCGACAGTGTGGGTAGGACGCGACGGACCAAACGCGCCAAGGTTCCTGGATTTTAGGGCTAGATGGCAAACATGTTGTAGACGGGGTTGATCTTGTAAGGGTTATACATCTGTATTCGTTACCAATTTTCATTGAGCATTGCTCCCTACCCGTTCTTGCTGTCGATGACCCACTGTAGTGAACTGAAAGAAAGGTTATACTGAGCTACATGTCTGATACTTGGTCGATCCAGACATCGCCACTTGAAGAATGAAGTTTGAAGTGCGTCTCCTTCCTCGCCGTATCTTTGCGTCTGCTCAGATAGAGCATCGTTAATTTATCTCCAACCCCTTCTTAAGTCATATAGCTCCACATTATCAGGAATCCTCCTCCAAACTTTATAGTTCCATTCACTAGCCTATTACCAAGGCCCTCTTCTGCCTTTTTTTTTTTCACATCCATTTTCTACCATCTGACTCAATGTGATTGGTTTTAGTCTCATCAGATCATGCACAGTCTAATGCTCATGATTCAAGGCAACGTCCAGTCTTGCTATTCTACATAGGTTAGGCATTAAAACACTTTTTTGGAGTCACTGCAAGTCAACATAAGATGTTTGTAGTTTTACAGATGAATACAATGACTATGTCAAGATATGAGACATGGATATTCAGCTGCCTCATACCTGAGGCTATTCCAACATCAGCAAACTAACCCTCACCCTGATAGGACAACCAAACCCATTACAGAAAGGTACCTAAATTACAGACCCCTACACAGATCCACACAGCCACTATAGACTACTACAGAAGATTAGCTTGCTAATGCAGTTCTTCCGTTTGTTGCTCGTGTCTGACCCATAAAGGTGACATACAGAGATCCGGGACAGGTAGGCAGCTATTGTGAACGTCGAATGGGAATGGGGACGGAGAAGCTAGACCAGACTGATGCATCGATCTATTTGTCTGATAAATGAGTTTGGCCAATCTAGACTACACTACCACCTCGATCCGACTGCTGCTGCTATCATCGTCTCCCTTGGCCCTCACCGGCAACCCTGCAAACCTTGTCCGGAGCGCCTCGTACTTTCTCCTCTGCGCGGCCGACACGCTCACCCCAACCTTGTCTACTGCGCATGCGAAATCCGTCGCCGTCACGACTATCCTCGGACCCGCTTCTCCGAGTCCACCTCCCCCCTCCCCTTTCACTCCCTCCATCTCCTCGAGCGACCCTAACACGCGTCTCAACGCAACCACCCCTGCTTCTCTCACCACAGCCGCCAAGTCCGCGCCACTATATCCCTCACACCCATCTCTCACCAACCTTTCGGCACACTCTCTCACATCCTCTCCGCCGCCCTCATCTCTACCAGTTTCTCCATTCGTCACCGGCACCCTCTTCATTAACGTCCTCAAAATCTCAATGCGTTCAGAAGGACTCGGAAGGTCGACATACAACAGCTTGTCCAGGCGCCCAGGTCGGACCATCGCAGGATCAATCATATCCGGGCGATTCGTCGCTCCGATAACGTACACCGCCTTACGTGCGTCCAGGCCGTCCAGTTCAGTAAGGAGTGTGTTAACAACGCGCGCGGACGAATCAGACTGGCATTTCAATAAGAATGGTAGTTAGGGAAGGGAATAGGACCGTGTGACGGACGAAAAGAGAACGTACCAGGCTGTCGTCTCGTCTTGGTACCAAGGCATCGAGCTCGTCAAAAAAGACGACACAGGGCGACGATGCACGTGCCCGCGAAAACACCAGTCTGACCGCTCGCTCGCTCTCACCCACATACTATTCCGCATGGCCAATGCATCATGTCAGTCGAGAAACCTCCCTCGACAAGAAACGGAGCCCAACCTTGTTCAGCAACTCTGGTCCCTTCACGCTGATAAAGTTCGCCCTCGACTCATTGGCCACCGCTTTCGCAAGCAACGTCTTACCACACCCTGGAGGACCCCAGAGCAAGACACCACATGCAGCCTCAATTCCCACCGCGCTAAACAACTCGGGCCGTCGGATTGGCTGGACAATCGCCATCTGGAGTTCTTCTCGGATGCCATGCAACGCGCCAATGTCAGACCACGTGACATCCGGGACCGTTGCAAACCCTTCCCGCTTCGACGAGGGCTGGACTTGGGTAAGCGCGACGCGAAAATCGGAGGACGTGATACACAGTGGTGCAAGTTGGGATTCTGTCAATGCAGCCGGATGCGCATTCAGGAAATGTGCGATGGAGCTCGAGGAGAGCTGGCCGACGAGCGATGCGAATGGTCGAATAGGACACGCAGGTGACAGTGTCTCGGTCGTTGAAATTCGGGGGGTAGAATCAATGGCCATTGAAGCATTGTTGTCAATGATTTTCACCTCCTGCGTGTCCGGCAGAACGAGAGTCCCTTCAGAGAGTTCCTTAAATATTCGCTTTACAGCGATAACACCTGCTGCCCCCGTCAATGCCGACAGATCCGCGCCGACATAACCTGGCGTCGCTTTTGCCAGGGATGCATAATCGAAGTCACCCTCGAGTCGAAGTCTGGCGCAGAGCACGCGAAGTATCCTGTATTTGCACACGTAAGGAAACGAGCACGTGAAGAACAAGTAACTTGAGAACCGACTTATTTCTGGCGACGTCGTCAGGTACACCCATGCTTATTTCGTGATCAAATCGCCCGGCACGACGCAACGCAGCATCCAGAGAGTCAGGTCGGTTCGTAGCACCAATAACGATGACGGGCCTATTTTCCGTTTTTTCCCAAGACATGTCTATAAAACGTTTCGCCATATATTTCTGAGGCCGTCGGGGTGAAGGGACACTGACCGTCCATGCATGTCAAGAACTGGGCCACGATCCGTCGCTCCATCTCCCTCTGAGCACTTTCTCGTTTCGGGGTGATGGCATCAATTTCGTCAATGAAGAGAAGACATGGTGCGACGCGCTGTGGCGGATTGTGATTAGCTCGTATTGACCAACGATACCGCTGCGGCGTACTTTTGCCTCTTCGAAGGTGTCTCTCAGCGTCTTTTCTGATTCGCCCGACATCCCCGACACAATTGACGGCGCTGATATGCTAATGAAAGGTACGCCGAGCTCCTACGTCACGGCACACACAGAAAAAAAAAGCATTAGTACACACGTCCTTCTGTGCGGTCGATAACAGGTTTGGATTTACCCCAGCAATCGCGTTTGCCAGCAGTGTCTTGCCACACCCAGGCGGACCATGCAACAACACCCCACGTGGAGGCTGGACGCCCGTATGCAAGTAAATCTCAGGATGACAGAGCGGCATGGCGACGAGCTCGAGCATCTTTTCGATGCAGGGTTCCACGCCGCCAAGGTCGGACAGGCGTGTCGAGGGTGGTGCGTACGTCCTGGGCGTACTACCCCCGCCCCCGCTAGAAGTCGTGGTGGTGGTCGTGCGAGGACGCTTCGTCCCATCGTTATCCCCCGCACTACGACGTAGCTTGCGCTTTGAAGACGAAGGACGGTCGTCTGCAGTCGTGAGTGCAGATTGGGGGCTCGCTTGCGTGTCCGCTGGTGGTATTGCAGCTTCTACGAGCCCGGGCTCGTCAGCAGGTGACGCGACCTTGGCAGGTTCGTTTGGTTGAGCTGAGTGTGGTGGAGGCAACACCGTCGATTGCGGTGCTACAACAGCATTGAGGTTCAGTTTCGCTTTCCGATGGGCTGACCAGAGACCCTGCATGGATCTGTTGAGTGCGTTGGAGCCCTGTCTGAGCGTTGCACGGTCATGAATGGATCTTGGTGGTATGCAAAGACAATGAAGCGTACGTCCATCGCGATCAAGTTCAAGTCTCGAAAAAATAAAAAAAAGGCACAGCCACAATAACTGAGTTAGACTGTATGTTCTATGCACCTGTAAACCTATTCGAAAAGTGCTTTACATTCCTTCAGGCGCTCGCAGACCTTGACGATCTGTTCATCGCTGACGTTTGAAACCGCAAAACGAACCCATCTATCCCATCCCTCTTCACAGAGACCCATCTCCTGCTTCTCCGCCGCGTCTGCCTCGTTGTAAAAGAATTGGGCAGGGAGAAGAACAACGCCGAGTTCCGCTGCCAAGCGCTGACAGAACGTGATCGAGGAGATGGTTCGGAAGGGATATTTTACAAATGCATAAAACGCTCCTTGTGAACCAATCGTCCAGTCTGACGGAAGGGACCTGCGAAAGAGCTCGTGGCGCGCTTTTAACGCCTTGGCATTCACAAGGACGGAGGACCGAAGCTCAGATAGGAGTGACTCCTCGGCGAGAGCCAGTTGCGGCGGCCGAGGTGCGCAGACCTGGATGGAGTCGAGCGCCGCCATGACGTACTTTATAAACTCGGGTGCAGCGACGACTGCGCCGAGACGGTGCCCGGGAATGGAATACGATTTGGAGAACGAAAAGAGGTGGATAATATGCGATCTCCAAGACCAAGATGGGTGTGATATATCAGTTTGCGTAGGAGAGAACAGGCCATGTGGAGGAAAGTGCTCCACAAAGTCGCGATAAGTCTCGTCCAAGACGAGCGCGATATTGTTCTCTTTCGCCAGCTCTGCGAATCGTGCTATGAGCTCGGGTGGGTAGGTCGCCCCAGTCTAATTCGGGAAGATAAGTCTGGGAGCAGGTTACAGGATCAAAAAACTGACGGGATTGCTTGGTGTGACTAGCGCGATTGCTCTTGTCTTGGACGTGATCAGCTTTTTGCATTCCTCGACTGAAGGTAAAAAGGCTCGATCGGATCGCGTATACAACGAAATACACTTGACGCCAAGCAAGTCGAGGCTCATACTACCGCATGTAAGTCAAGTCGACATACAAAGAGAAGACAAGAGACACCGTACGAATGGCAAAAATACCTGAGGATCATGCGTAAGAAGGGCGAGTACAGAGCAAGTAAATGGGGCTACCATGGTGCAGGAATGATCACCTCGTCCCCAGCTTCCGCTAGGCACATCACAGTTGCTATAAATGCCATGTTGCACCCACCTGTGATAGCGACATCTTCGGCTGTAATGTCAGCGTTTGGTCCATACACCGCTTTCATTTCCTGGGCAAGAGCAACGCGCAACCCCAAGTCTCCGAGAACGGGGCCGTAGCCTGAGCAATGAAGAGACGAGGATGTCTTCGCTAGTGCGTCCCGTAAAGCGTCCACTGGAGGATTACCAGGGACACCCTGCGACATATCAAGGAGTGGACGGGCGGGTGTGGACGGGTATGCCAAACCCCATTCTTTGACGCGAGGTATGCTAGAACGATAACGCTTAAACTAGCGCGCGCTGGTAGAAGGAGCAGACAACGCACGGAGGCTGGAGGGTGGTAAGCACATTGCCAGAGAGCCGAAAAGCAAGGCTGGAACTTGACATGCTCTATCGATCCAGATGAATACAAGGGAAAGACTGCCGTCGCCTTCTTTTGATATGCTCCATAAGTGAGTAAAAGCCAGCTCGGCAATTCCATTAGGGCGGCCTCGGACGGTCGGATGCGAACTACGGTCGCGATGAGATCCAAATTTTCTCAGCATCGACGATAACAGACCGTGGCGGGCTATCGGGCCTGTCGCTCTCAGCGCAAGGACCTAGTAGCTGCATCAATGTCTGGCACCGACCTAAACATGAACCGAAACGTGGAGGTTGCCATGGGATTTATTTTCGAATTTGAGTAGAGGCCGAACGTTACATTTCATTCCAGTGCTAGGGCATGGTCAAAGGTCAAAAGTTATATTTCGTACTCTCGTTTTATCCTGTCCCAAGTGCAGTCTAATGTCAGACAAGGACGACTGTCAAAACAATATAGTGCACACATACACCTCTACTTCGAGGCTTGAGATTTAACTATCCGAATAACTTTGTGTAGGGCGCCATGTCAGTACTGAAGTGTCCACTCGTTACAATCAGTCCTTGACCCATGAGTCCCGAGCTCGGCTCCGTCTTCTGTGTTACTCAACAGTGGCCACCGTCAAAAAGATCTGCTCCAGTCCATTTCATTGGTGGTATCTTTCTTGCCTTCTGTTAGGCAGTCCCTCACTCAGGCCACTATTCTAGATTTGAACGAATCTCGGATAGACTGCGGGATAGCCCAAACTACAAACTGCCAGTATACGGGCTCGGTCTTGAAACAGTCGCTAGGCAAGCCCACTTTCTCTACAGACGTCGACAACGCTATCCGAGAAGCTGAACCTTATTAGCGTCAGTACTCCCATCAAGAAGGTTGCCGTTGGGGCTGATTTCGCTGCAGACCTGATGTTTCAATTTTAAACCTAATATACGCTTAATTGTCTGTCTGACTCTCCTCCTTCCTTGCAGTTATGTCGAACTCCACCCATTGGATTGCTGCAGTTGCCAACTCGAACACGATTGTTGTTGAAAAGTCGACTGTGCCGTGTCATACGATTGAATCTATGCTCGCGATTTTTGGAGTGCTCCCACCTAGACTGCCAATTCGATGTCTTGTCAAGTCCTGAACCCCCTGCCGAGGGAATAGTGGTCAATGATCTCTTTGATTTTGATTGAGTTATCATCGGATCTCTCATAGAACCAGAGCCAAGGCCGTATATGATGCACTTACCGAGATCTGTGTAAACTGGTTTCCATCAGCTACTTCGCTTACAGAACGCATAGCTGATGATTAGAGTTGTAGGAGACGGCGCATTCTTACCGTGGGTCCATGGTCTTCCGAAGTTTCTAAACTTGGGGCAAATGCAATGCTAGCCTGACTCGTCTCCTCTCTCAACGCTCTTTACGCTCTTTACAAGCGTACTGATGTGATGCATAAGGCTGGCAAGGATACTCCTCTCCGCCCCAAGGTTTGTACCTCATGGAGTTACCAGCTGCTGGAAGCAGGTTGCGAACGAATATCAAAAGGCGTGATTCCCAAAAAATTAAAGGCACACTTTGTATGTGTGGTATGTTGCAGGCTTGGAATGCCTTCTTTCCCCTTGAAATCGTCTTTCTGTGTTCTGTGCCCCCTTCTGATATTGTAGGACAAGGCTGATATCAGAGACACGTGTGACTCGACAACCATTTTTTCTCATCTGGGATTGCCAGGTGAACAATATGAATGTATGAGAATTATTCAACATGAAAAGATAAGTTATCTGATGACTGTATTAGTTCCCAATGGGAGTAAAGGACCAGATACATGTCAGTGAATAGTACTCTGGCACACAGTGGGTTCATGCATACCTCGAAACAGCTGAGAATGCCATGGGAAACAGTAGGCGGTATTAAAGTAGGGCGGTGTAACGTGTTAGGAAGACATTGGAAGATTAGAGCTTTCATAGTGACATGGGGACCGTACCAGAACCAACATACTGTATCTGGCGTATCCACCGGGACATCACATGCTCGCTTGTCCGTCAGCCCCAACTACGACGTGTTGTAAGATCGTCATTGATGCTGGCATTATTTACTCCTTCGCCCTTCTGATGGCGTTAATTTGCTCGCAGTGACACTGTTGATAGTGATCGTACGTCCAATTGGGAGCATACTCCTCTGCTGATGAGTCAACCCGACTTGGATAGTGATCATATAAAATGTGATGGCGTTGATCGGCATAAGGCATAATCTGACAGGTGAGCAATGTTTCATCGGAACTGTTCTCAGAGCGGACTAGGGATGATGAATGGCCGAGTCTAGGATCACACATTGACTGCTGGATCGATTCATGAGAGTGGAGGAGTAAAATGCAAGTCCAGATTGCGGCGGTGATCGAGAGCGACGTCGGCAATGGCGATGGTCACTGGTCACCAATGAATCCCGGGAGGTCTTCAATAATTGAGGACAACCGTCGTAGCATGTTCAAGTTCAGCGATCGTGACGTCGTGGAGCTGGCCTGACCGTGTTTGTCAAAGACAGGGCTCATTGTTTGGAGTATGCGGCATGTCAAGTATCTATGCGTCAATGTATCTTTATGATTTCCCAGACCCCGTTGGCGTTCCGTAGTATCTAGCATGAGCTCAGTAGTGGACGTTGTGAAATTTCATTATGGTTTCTTTTCGCTAGCTTTCTTTAGCACCGATACATGGTACCCAAGCCCAGAGACTCCTTTGTATTTCCGGGGGATAGGAGGACAGTATTGATGAGTCTGTGTACAGTGGTGCTGAAAAATCACGGTTATGATAATGTGTTAGTAGAAAATGTAGAAACTTGAGGCCGACCAGAATGCAGTGCACGACGAGCGGATGACTCAATCGTGTGGATAGACAACGGACTGAGATGTTCGCAGGCAAGAGGTAGAATACTTTATAGTAGATGCGTATTTGAAAAGAAAATAAACCAACTATCCGACACTTGGAATGTACATACCATGCGGCGTGGTGTCCACAGGGTTTCAAATCCGACAGATCCATGTGCGGCTTGCTCATCCAACAGGCAGATATGTCCATTAGGTATTGAGCATGTTGCAGATGTTGGAGAGGCAATAATGAGAATATGCTGTCAAGTTCCAGTTGAGCGTATACAACGTGCAGAAGTAGCATGGGGAAGGTTTGCTCAACCAAGTTGAATCACTGCCTTTTTCATTCTGTAGCATAGCTCGCATGTCCCCACCGACCCTGGCCTGTTCATTACCACAGTGAGTCTGCCAAGCGCAATCTGGTTGAGAATGGACTTGACCGAGGTACAAGAGCACCGCCGCCATGACTTCATCCAACCATTCCTTTACGATTCTGTTCTCGAACATGTTGTAATCATAATAAACATATATGCCATATCTATCCTAATGTACCGTCAGCATTAATCACCGATACTTCCTTTTGGAGCGGGATTTCATGTAACCCATGGTAGTAAACGAAATCGCGATCGATGAACATTACTGAGGCTCCTGAATCTAGGAGCGCATTAGTGGTCCCCCAAAAACTCCCACATAAATCCGCACCGTATGTATGATCTCGAAAAATAACGGGTGGCTGAAAAACACCCTCGCTTGCTTCTTGGCTAATCCAGCGCGATGCATGAAACGGTTGAGTCCGAGAACGGCGGTGCGCCATCCGATGGGATGTGTTTCTGGTCGTGTTGACGGTGCTGGCTTGATTTCGTTTCACTCGATCCAGGTCAAAGAAAGCATATCCCTGAAGGAAGCCAGCATGAATGGGAACGTACTGTGCCTCATGGTCTGCTCGTATGGACCGTTTCCTGTGCTCAAGAGAGCCACTGTTTACGGGAGTGACATATAGATCACGTTAGGATGGGTAATGGTCTCCGGGTATCACGGGAGATGGTCCAAATGGGTCGAGGGAACAATCCGATTAAAGGAAAGGGGAGCCATAGTTTCTTAGAGTACGCACTAGAATTCTTGGACATGCTGCATAATTATGATAGACTTTTGGAGGGTGTTTCCTCCGTTTCTGGAATATTTTGCGACATACCTGGAAGAGGTAATCCCGACTTGTGCCGCCGGAGCTTGAACTGAGATTGAAATACCACGGCTCTCCCAGTCACGTGACTTTGGCCGGTTACACAGTTACTGTTATGGTAATACTTTGTTGCGTCGATCAGTCGGCATCTTTGCATGACCCCAGCGTATGTGAACTTGCTTCTCGCTAGAATCACATACACTACGTAACTCTTCGAGGGATCGAGGTTTGCTAGACACAGGGTACTACTTACGTGAGCCCAAGACAGTCCAGGTTTTAATCTGTCTACAAGCATTTTTCATCTTCCGATCAAGGAGGCATGCGGTGTGTACTTATAGTCGATTCATCAATAGTCACAGTAACTTCTTGACTTGCCACTCCATCCCATCTATGCCTGGCTGGACGTTGGTGGACACCCATCCGACCCAGGGACGCACCTTCCAACGTCCTTTGGATGCGACCGATCTCCGTTATATCTGGCTTGGTCGCTTCAATGGGACCGGGGATGGTATATGGCACGCGGAGCTCCATCTCGTGGACGGCTCTCAAGATGCACACCTATTTTCTGCGGACAACATCGTGCGGGCGTGGTTATCAGCGAAGAGGCGTTTCCCGATCACGGCTGCAACTGTACAGCATTACAACACTTCGCTCCGTCTCAATGGGGCGAGAGGCTCAAAAGCGGAACATAGCGATGACAGTGCTGGTAGTGAAAACAGTATGGAATTTACGTCAGAGTACCACTATGTCGTCCGGGAGCGCGACCTCTCTGTCCTTCGTCCGGGAGAAATCGTCTTTGAGGAGGCCGCCAGTGCAGAAGAGGTGCAACAGCGTGTAGCTGAAATATATGGTGGTCCACGTCCGCTCTCGGAGAACATGTTGGTGAAATTATATATCTTTCGTGAGACTGATCCCAGGAGGACCAACGTCATCCACTTTATGGCAATAGCTGCCCACTGCATAACAGACGGGCTAGCGAGCGAGACGCTTGCACGGTGCCTCTTGGATACGCTCTCGAGAGGAGGCTTGGATTCGGAGCCTGTTCAGGCTCCGCTGGAGGACAGATTGGCAACGGCACTCCCCTTGGTGGACCTCGAACCTGTCCATCTACGCTCGCTCGGTCCAGTAATACGACGGTGGCGGAGGGCGGTCGGGGCCATAATATTTCAACTGAGATGGGCAAAGATGCAGGTGGGTGCAAATTTACCTCTCAGACGTTTCCTTGCTCGATACGAACGCTGATGGATCCATGGTCGTCCGTTAAGGGTGGGCATACG
Source organism: Pulveroboletus aff. viridisquamosus (assembly GCA_038088935.1). Lineage (NCBI taxonomy): Eukaryota > Fungi > Basidiomycota > Agaricomycetes > Boletales > Boletaceae > Pulveroboletus > Pulveroboletus aff. viridisquamosus. The sequence goes on from JBBPJW010000060.1 coordinate 32,480, forward strand.
CTTCCGTGTCATGTCACACGTATGACACCCCATGTACCCGCACGATTTGGCCATATCGTCACTTCGCTCACAGCCGCTCAAAGTGCTGCCGTACTTGCTAACTGTCGTCTGTGTGGCATCACCTTTGGAAATGCCTACCTCCCACTCGCACAAGTAGCTATGACTCGGGTGCTCTACCGACGTTACCTACGTGGCGAGATTTCTGAAGAGGAATGGGCGTATCGAATGAGACAGCCACATACCAATGTGTGTCCGGTTAATTTACGCCCGTATCTCGACAAGACGTGGTTCAGCAGAGGCGGGGGGGGCGAGTTGCTGTCACGCATTGCACCAGCCTACTACCAGCTCCCATTCATGACACTAGGTGGCACGACGAAATCAGGCCAGCACTGTCAACACGACCAGGAACACATCCCATCGGATGGCGCACCGCCGTTCTCGGACCTCCTCACGTTCGACCGTTTTATACATCGGGCTGGATTAGCCAAGAAGCAAGCGACGGCATTTTTTAGCCATCCGCTGTTCATCGAGATCATACATGCCACCAACCGGTTTTACTTTGAGCGCGCACGACTCGATGCACTGCAGTGGATGAAGCGCATAGAAACTGGCAGTTACAATGATGCGCATGAAAGCGAGGGTGAGGTTCTGTCGATCACGGACATGCCCATCGTCTTCGCTCATGGGGGGTCAAGCGTCGGTAATGTGTGTCTTGTATCCCTTTTTTTCAATCGTCCATCGTTCTCCATTCTCACATCTATTCTATCAATAGATAGATCTGATATCCCCGTCTGAATTCCCGTTACCATCTATTCACCCACTCTCCCCATTCTCCTCCACCCCACATCCCTTCAAAGCAGGTTACATTACTCCGTCACCCGAGCCCTCCGCATCTGCCTCTGAAGTGGACACTACCCCGAAGATAGTCGTGGAATACTCCAGGATCCATGTCCACCCACGTCCTGCTGAGCTTTCCCTTGGCGCATCTACTCGGCGTGGACAGTTAAGCCTCTATGCCTATTACGATGGCAATGTGTTCGAGGACAGCATCGTAAAGGAGTGGTTGGACGAAGTCAAGGAGGCGATGCTATGGTACCTCGGTCGGACCCATGCTCAATCAGATCATGCTCGACAGAATCGCAGCGGTAAAGAATAGATCGAAGGTGTATGAGCTAAGTCGTGAAAAGAAGGGGTAGTGATTCAACTCAGTCTCCCAAACAGATCTCGTATACATTTGGTATTAGCAAGCGGTATCATATAAATGTAGCATAGTGTTCTTTTGGCCGGATGACTGGATGTCGATTATTTAGGTGCACTTGACAGGCGTCGCACTGTCACCCCATGCACGCTTGTGATACGTAAGACCTTTCCACCTTGGCGACATGGAAGCATTACATGAGTAGAGTAATGCAGTAATATTGAAGCTCAGTGATGTACTTGGCTCGGGCTTGTCTACCCGGCCCTGGAGGCCGGCAACCTATGTGATACCCCTTACGGATGCCAAGTTGTGGGTGAACCATAGAAGACTGGTAGGGAATAGTACGTCAACGAAGTATCACCGCCCAATCAGCCAAACATGTAGTAAGTATTAAAAGGTGCCATTTGCGCCGTCTGAACAGAGGGGACGCTCTTGCCCCACTTGAAAGTGTTGTGTCGGTCAGGTGGCATGGAAGATGGACATCGTCAAGTACCTCTTCATTTTTCGCATAGCTCCTGGCATAGCACCTTCTCGTTGGAATGTCATATATCGGGTAATGCTGCAGGGATCAGAGTCATTGAACTAGCCCGTTTATGTTTCAAGCGTCCAGTCTCGGTCCCTTCTCGGTTCCCACTGATATGATAAACTACTTGTGTGGCGTATCCCAGCCGTCCATTCGGAACTTATAATTCAATTAGTCCAAGAGTTTTTTTTTTCTAATGATGTGGTCAATGGCCTGACGTTGGGTAAGGCAGCGGCGTACTGATAGTCGACCCGTCAATGGTCACGGGAACTTCTTGACTTGCCACTCTACCCCACCTATGCCTGGCCGGACGTTCGGGGACACCCATCCAACCCAGGAACGCACTATCCAGTACCTTTTGGACGCGACCAATCTCCATTATGTCTAGCTTGGTCGGGGATAGTATACGGCATGTGAAGCTCCATCTCGTAAATGGTTCTCAAGGTGCGGCCATCTGTCTTCTATGGCCAACAGTATGAGGGCATGGTCATCTACGACGCGGTGCTTTCCGTTCGTGACCGCCACGGTGCGGGGTCACAGCGCCTCGCTCCGTCTCAAAAACCTCAGACCCGAAAGCGGAGGGTGAGAATGGCGGCGGCAGTGGCGCTAGTGACGATGGTGTAGGATCTGTGCTGGGACACTATTTTGTCGTCCGGAAGGGATTGTGTATGAGGAGGCGACCAATGCAGAAGAGCAATAGCATGTAGGTGCAATTTTAGTAGTTCGCGTCCGCTCTCGGAGAACACATTGGAGACCGACTCCAGAGGACCAACGTTATCCACTGGGTGGTGGTAACTGCCCATTACATAGCAGATGGGACAGCGGACGAGACGCTTTTATGATGTCTCTCGGATACGCTCGCTTGGTCCAGTAATATGAGGGTGGCAGAGGGCGGTCGGGGCCGGACTGTTTCAACTGAGGTGGGTAAAGTTGCAGGTGGGTGTTAATTTGCCTCACCGGTGTTGAATTGCTCGACGGGAGTGTTGGTGAATCCATGGTCGTCCATATAGGATGGACACACACTTCCGTGTCGTATCACTTGTGACACCGCACGTACCTGGACGAAAATGCCTACCTCGTACTCGTACAAGTGGCTATGACAAGCGTGCTCCGTCGATGTTATGTGCGTGACGAGATTTCTGAAGAGGAATGGGTGTCTCGAATGAGACAGCCACAGATCAATACGAGTCCGGTTAATATACGCCTGTATCGCGACAAGAGGTGGTGGAGGCGAGTTGTTGTCGCGCATTGCAGCAGTCTATCACCAGCTTCATGACACTCGGTCACTCCTTGCGTAACTAACATGTGGAAGATTCAACATCACATGTAAGAGCTCACTGGGGCCTCTGCATTTCGTTGCTCCTCTTCTCTTTCCCCTTCCCTGCCCATGTACCTTTTTGTGGTGTTTGACCAATAAATGGAATACGCCAACCAAGCCGATGACTTGCTGCACTATCTCAAGTGTGAATTCCATACAACATGTATACTTATGCTACTAGCCCGCACGGACAGCCAGTCAAACATGAGTCTGACCGAGGTACCACAGCGTCGCCTCCTTGACTTCGTCCAGCCACTCCCTTACGATTTTGTCCTCGAACACGTTACCGTCGTAATAGACAAACATGCTCAACTCTCCACAGCGGGTATATGCACCGAGGTAAAGTTCAGATGGGCGCGAACGGAGATATCTCCTGGAGTGTTCTACGACGATTTTCGGGGTGGCGTCCACTTGAGAAATAGATGGCGGGGGCGAAGGAGAAACGTGGCCCACTTTACAAGAAAGTGTAACAGAGGAGTAGAGTGAGAATGGGTGACTGGGCGGTAACGGGTATTCAGAAGGGGATATCAGATCCACCTGGCGATAGAACAGAGGTGAGAATAGAGAATGACCGATGACCGAGAAACCAGGGGGGAGACACACGTTACCAAGACTGGACCCCCCGTGAGCGATAACCAGCGGCGAGTCCGTGAGCGATAGAACCTGCTCCTTGTTTCCGTGCATGTCATAGTCGCTCCCAACCTCGGTGCGCTTCATCCATTGCAATGCAGCAAGTCTCGCGCGTTTAGCGTGCACCTGACTCGCCGCATATATGATCTCGAAAAACAAGGGATGGCTGAAAAACGCCTTCGCTTGCTTCTTGACCAACCCAGCGCGGTGCAAGAACCGATCAAATGCGAGGATGTCTGGGAACGGTGGTGCGCCATCTGATAGACCGCGTCCCAGGTCATATTCATGGTGCTGGTATCTCTCCGCCCTTGCAACCAGCGTCATGAACGGGAGCTGGTAGTAGGTCGCGGAAATGCGCGGCACCATCTCATCTCTACCACCTCTATCATACCACGCCTTGTCGAGATATGGGCGCAGATTAACCGGACCCATGTTGATGTATGGCTGTGTCTTCCGATACGCCCACTCCTCCTCAGAAATCTCGCCACGCAAGTAACGTCTGTAGAGCACTCGCGTCATAGCTACTTGTGCGAGTACGAGGTAAGCATTTCCAAAAGTGAGGCCACACAAACGACAGTTGGCAAATACGGCAGTGCTTTGAGCGGCCGTGAGCGAGATGAGAACACGACCACTTCGTGGGGGTTCGAGCGGTGTCATACCCGTGACACGACGTGGAAGCGTGTATCCACCCTAAGTCGATGTCCATAGAGTCATCAGCGCCCTTACCGAGCGAGGAAACGCACGAGATAAAGTAACACCTACATGCAACTTTGCCCATCTCAGCTGAGATATCACTGCCCCAGCCGCCCTTCGCCATCGTCGCACTACTGGACTGAGCGACCGCAAATGCGTGGGTTCGAGGTCTACCAAGGGGTTGGCCATCGCCAACCTGTCTTCCAACGGAACTTGAGCTGTCTCCGAGTTTGAACCTCCTCTTGCGAGGGTATCCAAGAAGTACCGCACAAGTGTCTCGCGTGCCATCCCATCCGTTATGCAATGAGCAACTAGCGTCATCAAGTGGATGACGTCCGTCCTCTTGGAGTCGGTCTCGCGAAAGATGAATAACTTCATCAGCAAATTGTCTGAAAGTGCACGTGGACCATTGAAAATTGCAGCCACGCGCTGTTGCACCTCTTCTGCATTGGTCACCTCCTCGAACACGACCTCGCCCGGACGAAGGACAGGTAAATCGTGCTCCCGGACGATGAATTGATGTCCCAATGAAAATCCTGTACCTTTGTTGCCGCCGCTGCCATCGCCACCCTCCGCTTTAGAATCTACGTCTCCATTGAGACGGGCCGAGGCACTGAAATCCTGCACAGAGGCAGCAACGAGGGGATAACGCCTCTTCGTGGATAACCATGCCCTCACGATGTTGTCTGTCGAAAACAGGTACGCATCTTGAGGACTGTTCGTGAGATGGAGTTCCACGTGCTGCATGCCATCCCCGGCCCCGTTGAGGTGGCCCATCCAAACATAGCGGAGGTCGGTCGCATCCAAGGGGCGCTGGAAGATGCGTCCTTGGATCGGATGAGTATCCACCAATGTCCAGCCAGACATAGATGGGAGTCACGGTGTCTCGGTGACACTTGACGAGTCAACCATAAGTACACCACCTAACCCACGCCGCCGGTGGTATCACTAGAAAAAAAATTAACTTGAATTCCGATGACGGCAGTTTACCCAGGCTACACGCAGCAACGGGTTGGACAGGAACACTTGGATGACGTATTATTACGCCTCAGCAGGGGCTTATCGCCCTTGACACCACGGGAAAAAAGCAAAAACAGGACTGCAAAGTTTCCCTTTACTCATTTACATAATGAGTAAGGACGCTTCTTTAATCTCCTTTGTTCGCTTGATGGTTGCAACAAAATAACCTGTAGTTAATAGGCAAACCTTCACTCAACTTTCGGTATGTTGCTACAGTCGACTCCCACACAACAGACATCTATTAAAATGTTGAAACGGAGTGTCGTGCAGAGGTTAAGTGAACTATGAGAACCTCAGTAGATGTCAAGCTACTGATATTAGAGTAACTACCTATGAGGACTATGGTAGGTTAGTACAGTAGAAATGCCTATAAAAATAGGGCTTACCCTCAGTAGACGTCAAGCTACCGAGGAACATAAACTAGAAAAATGGTATGAAATGTACGTTCTAAGCTTATGTAACTATTACCCATAAATGGAAGTCTAAAGTGTGCTGGTCAAGTTTACAACATAAAACCCATACTCTTGTTATGGTAGGCCTGGGTAGAGACTAGCATAGACCTCTGGGTGTGTATTCTGGAGTCAAGAGTCAAGGGTAGGCTCAACAATGGTCAACATAGGGATAAAGAACAGGTACAAATGCAGGATGGCACTAGAAAGTCTTTTAGTAGGAGTTGAGGTGAAGCAAGAATGCTAGAACTTGCTAAGGCAAAGATATGCCTGCCATCAGATGTTGCAAGCATGGAATAAGAGTTGTCTGCAAATGAGGAGTTGAAAATGGGATGGTATTCATCAGAACACATGGTATAAGATGATCTAGAAATAGAACAAGATATACTAAGGTAACCAGAGGTAGAAGTAATGTAAGAAGCAAAAGAGGTGAAGTACACTACTTTATAGTACAGTGAATAAGGTTGGGACTCAGTTGAATAAGTCAAAGTCAGTGACTAAAGGTTACTAAGTGATCTGTGTGGAAATGGATGAAATGTGATGGAAGTGGGCCATTGCTATACCAGGCCCAGGTAGAGACTGATATAGACCTCTAAAAGTAAGTGCCCAGTGATCTTTGTCAAGAAAGGCTTGACAGTAGTCAGCATTAGGAACAAAGAACATGGTATAAATATAGAATGACACTGTAAGCCTTTTAGTAAGGGTAAAGATAAAGCAAGGATGCCAAGACTTGCTAAGATAAAGAGATGCCTGCCTACTAGTTGTTACAGGTGGAATAAAGGGCCTTCTGATGTAAAGACACAAGAAAGATAATATTTACCAGGATATTTAGTACAAGGTAATAGAATGTGTTATAGTCTTGGCTTGGCAGTAAGAGCAGCAAGGAGGCAAATAAGGGCAGAACACTGTCAAACCCCTAAACCAGGTTAGGCAAGAGTGAAAAGGTACTCAAGAATGCTTGAGACTAAAGGAATTACTTAGAGAGGCCAAGAAAGACTGGTTTTACAAGTGCTCAAGTCTAAAGAAGACTTGAGATACCTGGATACCCTATTATATCTATGATACAACAAGCCAATATAATGTAACTATAGTAAAGTAACAAGAATAAAAGAGAAACTAATGTTAAAGAGGAAAATAGTGCAAATCATAATAGTTCTGGAATGTATCAAAAAGGTATTTAAGACACATAAAGAGTGGAAGTTAGAATAAGAAAGAAAAAAGAAAGGGAAAATTATAACATTACCCCTCCATTATGTTTAATAACCCAGTTAAACCCTAAAGATGTTATGACTCTGGATTTCAGAGGCTAAATCTTGACAAAAAGAGAAAGAGAAGGAACATGAAAGGGAAATTCTAAAGAAGGCTTTGAAGAGGAGTAATCAAGGAGGGATCAATAAAAAAGGACTTGGAAGAGATTCATGCCCATGCAACTAAGGGCCTAACTGAAATGGTGACAGCCATCCTATCCTTGTGTCTCAGTGAAATCCCAGTGGACGCTTTTTCTAATAGCTGAGGTTTTTATGCTAGATCCTCAGTGAACTAGGCAAGAGTGAATAAAAAGAGTCAAGTGCCTTGTATAAAGCCCTAGAGCTCAAGTGTGTAAGACTGGGGATTCCCAGCTTGTGCCAGCCCTTTATATATGCTACATGAGTGGGCATGGACCATGTAACTAGGTTGGCCCTAAACTATGGCTACAGTAAGCAGACCAATGGCAGTAAAGGAGTGAGTACCTTAGCAGTTCCTCATGGTAATTGCCAGGTAATGATGTCATGATCTGGAGTGGTCTAGAATGTAATTATCATGAAGGTGTGAAATAGTGAAGTGGTGAAATGGTGAAATGGTGAAGAGGTGAAAAGTAAAAGTATCCCATGGTCACATGATATGAAAAGTGAAAAAATGATTATAACACTAATCTGAAAGGGTAGGAATCCAAAGAAGTGCTTTTAAGCAAAGTACAAAGTGATCAAGTCTAGAGAGACTTGACTATCCATATCAACACCAATAGCAGTAAGTATGCACTATTAAATAAGAAAGGTAACTGCATGGAGTGGATATAAAGGAGTGAGGCAATGATCTTGTGAATTAAGGAAAAGAATGAAAGAGAAGAGAAGACTCATAATGGAAGCTCAGGGTTACACATGAGGATGGAGATCTCTGCCACAGATGAGATCATAGATGTAGATCCAAGGAGATACAACTAGATCTAGATAGGGAAGATCCATGGGCAGATCCTGGGAAGATCCCAGATCCATAGTTACATGACCACTGACCATAGAGTACTCATAGGAATAGCCAGGCTCTAGGCTAGGGTTATCTGAAAAGGAGTGTCATTCCCACAATCATGTGATATGAAAGTGGTGGTTGCACAAGATGCATAACAAAAGAAGACTAAAACTCCAGTCTGGGGGAGCCTGTAATATTGGCCCAGCCAATGCTGTCAATAATATTGTTATTATTAATGTGATATAAAGGTAAAGGGAGTGGGAGAGACAGGAAAGCCTGGTGACATGAACTGCAGAAGTGGCAGGATAAATGCAAGAGTCTTATAAGGAGCCATGGAAAGAGCAGGAGTGGAATGATAAAAATAAGAAGTCTTATCTAAGTAAATATTAAACTCTTAATAAGCACTGGAAAATCTCTGAATGACTTTAGAGTGAAGAGTCAAGTGGAACTTGACTTTACCTTATATGGTGTGCCTTTGCACTAGTTCAGTGCCCCAATTTTAAAAGGGTGGGAGATGTACCAGAGGTATAGTGTAAGTTATGGAGACTTGAGATTAGAGATACAAGAACCACTAGTTTATTTACAAAGAAATAAAGATCCAAAGAGGTGAGAATGTTAAGTTTTGTTAATATTTAAACTGAAAAACTATAGAACAGGAGTATCTAGCTTTAAGTACCTTAGAGGAGAGAATTTTCTAAGAAGGGAAATGAAGATGCAATAGAAGTTGTCTAAAAAGCAAAGACAGATGACAATGCATTCTGGATGTTATACAACTAGTGAATATAATGGTCTCAAGCATGTAACCATGGGAACTGTTGAGCACATGATGCGAATGGTTGCATAGTCATGTGACCAGAAGTATGTGATCATGTAAATAAGTAACCTTATAAAGATAACCCTAGGCTAAGGCTAAGTCCTATATATCAGAGTATTCCCCTGCACTAGGTACCAGTTACATAATGTGGCAGATCTCAGATGAGATCCAGGTACAGTCCCCAATGATATCTGACCTCAGGATCTAGATTAGGATCTGCATTTGTGGCAGAGATTCAGATTGGATCTTTTTAGCCTTATAATGGCCATGCCTCTTTCATAGATCTAATCCTGTGCACTTCCCTTTCATTCTCCCACATCCTCATGGTGTGGCTTCTCTTTCATTTCTGTCCCTTGATCCATGAGGCCACTGCCTCACTTCTTATTCCTGCTCCATGCCTTCTCCATTCTTTATATATTAGTTGGAAGGTTACTACTATTGGTATCCATAGATAGTAGATCTTAGAGTAGGCCTCCTGTACTTGGTCTATGCACATGCACTGACAATATATAAGGCAGGGGGTGCAAGCTGGGATTTTTCCAGTCTTGCTCTCTTGCTTTCTTGGCTGGTTATATAGGTTAACTTTTACCTGCTGGCTTCTGGTTTATACAAGAGTAGTGGTCTCATTCTTTCTCTTTGCCTAGTTCAGGGCCACTAGCTAAAAGCCTCACCAGTTTCCCAGGACAGATTAGGAGCATTCATCAAGGTAGTTTGAGTATCAAGAACAGGATGGGTAGTTGCCCATTTCACTGGATATGAATGAAGGTATTAATAATGATACTGGCAGTGTTATGGATTTAGACCAATAGCAAGAGAAAATCACCTTGGGGGAGTACTTAAAACTGGGGAGGACAAAAGAATAACAGCCTAGAGGAAACACTAGGAAACAAGATAACCAGGTAAACAAGTACTTTAGACTGGAAAACCAGTTTATGCCCTTTTCTCTTTATATATTGCTACAGAATTTGCATGGACCAGGCCATGAAGAATATATGAGGTAACTGATATATGGAGAACAATGTTAAATAAGGAAATGGGGCAAAGGGAAACTAAATAGAAACCAATGGCAAATAGAGAGTAATTAGTAAAAGAAAGCAAGGCAAAGGTAAGATATGACATTAAAGGGCTAGGCCATGTCATTAGAGAAAGTCTAGATCACAATAAGATAAAAGGCTATGCTATGTAAGGTGCAAAGGCTAGATTAGGCTAGATTTAACCACATGGCATGATAAGATATGAGATAAGATAAAGTGAGGTAAAATAAAATAAGATCAAAGAAAGTAGTCAAGGATAGTAAATAGTAAAGAGAACTTAGCTTAGGGTAAAAATGAAGAATAACCCCTAGTTAAGTAGTGCCAGAATATAACAGGCAGGAAGAGTATCAGAATGAAACAGATATTTAACAGCAAGAAATGAGGGGAAACTAAGGTATAAGTCAAGGAACAAAGTGGACTAAATATAGAGTTGTAACAGAATAAACAGAGTTTGGCAAGAAAACATTATAAGTAATTCTAAGAGGAAAAAATAAAGATTAAAGGAATAATAGCATAATAAAGCTTGAGAGGGCAAGAGTACCTGAAGTTGGCTTGAAAGGAGCAGAGTAGCCTCAGCAGTGATCAGAATATGATAGTAAAGGGCAGTAAAGTGGGCAATTAGCCTGGTTATGGCCAGGTCATCATTATAGATAGGTGGGATATTGGTATACTACACAGTTGATATGTCTGTGTTCAAGTGCATGGCATTGAAAGCATTTGTCATAATAATGGGGATGAAATGCAGGAAGAAAGGCCTGTTCATGGTAACCAGTTCAATAGTGTTTGACTCAGATTAAGGTAGTGATTTTCTCCATAGTAAGAGGAAAAAAAAAACACAGATAGAAATAAGGGTTCAGTGGAGTGTGTATAAAGGCAGGTAGAGGAGGACTCATGTTTAAAGCAGTTGACATTAAAAAGGGACTGTTATGACTCTGGATCCCAGAGGCTACACCTAGATGAAGGAGCAAGAGGAGGAACATGAAAGATGACCTAGCAGAGGCTCTGAAGAGGAGCAACCAAGGAGAGAGCAACCAAGGAGGACTTGGAAGAGACTCATGCCCATGCAACTGAGGGCCTAACCTGAAAGGGTAGGAATCCAAAGAAGTGCCTAAAGCAAGATATGAAGTGATTAAGTCTGAAGAGACTTAACTACCTGTACCCACCTCTTATATATGGCCTAGGGAGGTGCACGGACCAACTAATCTAGCCTACTCTAAAGTACTGCTATCTATGGACACCAATAGCAGTAAGGACACACTATTAAATAAGAGAGGATTAAGCATGGAGTGGGAATAAGGAGTGAGGCAGTGGCCTCGTGAATCAAGGAATAAGAATGGAAGAGAAGATCAGGGTAACACATGAGGATGGAGATCTCTGCCACAGATGAGATCGTAGATCTCAGGATCTGTCAGATCCATGAAAATACAATCAGATCTAGATAGGGAAGATCCAGGGCAGATCCTGGGAAGATCCAGATCCTAGTCACATGACCACTGACCATGAAGTACTCATAAGGAATAGCCAAGCCCCAGGCTAGGGTTAACCTGAAAAGGAGTATTGTTCCCATGATTACATGATGTGAAAGTGGTGGTTGCACAAGATATGCAACAGGGACTCACTGAGTTCCAATTGATACATGAGATTTGTTATGAACTTACTCTACTTTCACCACTTTTAGCCTCTATTTCCTTTATCTTATTATTCTGGCACCTTCTCTCTTATACCCTCATTTTTTATATAGTTTTATATTAATTGCCTCATGTATATCTCATGGGCTAGCAATACATAAGGGACAAGGGCATAGACTAGATTTTCTAGTCTAAATTACTTGTTTTCTGGGTTTTTGGGCTTCTTTCTGGTCTGGGTTGATCTAGGCACCCCTTAAGATGTTTCTCCCTTTTTCTAGGTTTAAGCCCATAACACTTGATTTAGACTCCATTACTTGAGCAGTGCCATGTTTGTGCCATGACTGTTGTCTTAGCAGTTATTCTTCCAATCTTCTATTGTTAGTATTATCATTAATCTCAAATTCCCTTAGTTGTTACTGTTATGCACCTCAAGAGTGCAATCTGAATACTACACAAACAACTGGTAAGTGACAGGCATTCTAAACAGCAAGAGGGCTTTTGAGACTAGTGGCCCTGAACTAGGCTTGTGAATCTTGAAAAGAAGAAGATGGCAAGTGTTACGACTCTGAGAATCAGAGACTACACCTAGGCTATGAGGCGAGGGGGAGGAACACTGAAAGGGAAAACTACTTGAGGATCTGTAGGGGACAACCGAGTGGTTGCTGCAACGTAGTAACTGCGAGGAGGACCCGGAAGAGACTCTTGCTCTTGACTTCTAGAAACTGCCTGCCACTGAAGGGCCTGATTCTCTGAGAAGGGCTATCTTGCGATCTCCAAAGCTGCTAATCTGCCAGATACAAAGTGATAAAGTCTGAGGAGACTTTACCACCAGTAGCCAGCCTTTATATACTACGCTAAGAGGTGCACGGACCATGTACATCCGTGTCTACCCTAAGGTGGTACAGTAAGCTGGCCAATAGCGTATGTGGAGTGGCCTCGTGTAAGCCGTAAGTAAGAAGCATGGATCGGTAATGAAGGGATGTGGGGGAATGGAAGGTAAGAGGTGTGGTAACAGTGAGGATGGGGATCTCTGCCACAGATGAGATCCAATCGTAGATCCGTCAGATCCCGATGAGATCAGATCCAGGGTCAGGGGAGATCCGGGGAAGATCTAGGGAAGATCCTAGATGTGCCTCATGTCACTAACCTTATAGGTACTCGTATAAGATATAGCCAAGTCCTAAGTTAGGGTTTAGCCTGTTATGGGTTGGGACTCCCACGATCACGTGAAAGTGAAAGTGGTCGTTGCATGGTTTGCAACAGCAAGAGAAAGGACAGATACTTAGGTTAACTTGACAGAGCCCAAGTAAGAGGAGTAAGATACAAGTAATCAAGACTGGAGAGACTCCAGGTCTTGCCCACCCTGTATATATATTGCCAGGAGGCATAGCCTTATATATAGGATGAGTAACCTACTATCTATGTAGTCAATAGCAGTAACTTCTCATATCTTCTTAAATAGGAAACTGGGCATAGGGTGTATGAGTAAGGAGTGAGGCAGTGGCCTTGTGAATCAAGGGAAATAGAAGAAAACCACACCATGAGGATATGGAAGAATGGAAGATGCTTAGAGTCAATGAATATGAAGTAGATGTGACAATCATAAGGCCAAGGAGATCTATCTAGATCTCTGCCACAGATCAGATCCTAATCTAGATCCTTGAGATTGGATGTCATCAGTATCAATCTAGATCTTATCTGAGATCTGCCACATCACATGATTAACCCATGAGCAGGGAATACTCTGATATAATAAATCAAACCTAAGCCTAGGGTTTATCCTTATAAGGCAGGTGAGTCCCACAGTCACATGAGTAAACTGTTAGTGTTTGCTAAGCACATAACAGTTATCCAGTTGGGGCAGAAGATATAGCTGGAACCAGCTTATGTTTCTAAAACTGAGCCAGAAGAAGAGTTAAGACCCTTTGAGATCCAGGCAGGTTCAAAAACTGCCACAGTTAAGAGCATGGACCTGCTTATGTCTAAAGTATACTGAATAGGAGTTTTAAGATCTTCTGGAACAAACTTGCAAGTTTTTTATTTTTTTATTTTTATCTTTTAAGTCAGATTTGGCAAGCTTAATATTAAGCTCTAGATCCTAGGGGCTTCATACTGTAACCTCAGACCCTGGGAAATAGATAAAGAAGTAGCTAAGAAAAAAGATAGGATCCAGATAGGGGCTGGAATGCAATTTAGATAGGAGTAGAGCTAGAAAACTAGAACTATAGGTTCAAGTGCTTAAGACTAGAAAGTCCAGAGTACTTGAAACTAGAATTATATATGCTATGATATAGTGTACAGACCAGGATTCTGCAAGGTTCTACCCTGAGCCTCCTGGCTTGGGAATGGAAAGGAAGCTGGATATTAAAAAATATAATCAATGGCTAATAAAGAGTGGGGTTTGATTAAAATAGAAAAAGATAAAATAATGGAAATGAAAAGCAGGCTAAAAATAGAAGGCTAGCCTTCTGCCCTGAGTCTAGATCTGATCAGATGACTTGTCACATACCTGAATAAGATAAGAGATTAGATCAATAATGTAATTAGATAAGATAAGATCAAAAGAGAAAGAAGAAAAGAAAAGAAAGGAAAAATAAAGTGTTATAATATTTAAGCTTTATACTTTCTTAGCTTTACTTCTTGATTAACATTTTTTATCTTTTATCTCTTTTGCCGGAGTTGTCAGATCTCTATCATTAAAACTTGATATGCAAGTTAGAAGACAACAATAATTTTTGGGCCTTGTTACGGCACAAGCCTAACACGATGGTTGCACGTGACCATGGGAACCTTAGAGCATGTGATGCGCTGGTCAGATGATCAGTTGCACGTGATCATGCGAATAAGCTTCCATACAAGGCAAGCCCTAGGCTAGGGTTACTAGTCCAACCTACGAGTATTTCCCCGGCACCAGGTATTGGTCACATGATGTGGCAGATCTCAGATGGAGATCCAGATCTAATCTGTGGCAGAGATCCAGATGAGATCTCCTCGGCCTCCAGGCAGCCTTGCTACTTTCATAGATCTCTTCCTATGCCTTCCCTTCCATTCTTCCACATCCTCATGGTATGGTTCCCTCTTTTTCCATCCCTGATCCGCGAGGCCACTGCCTCACTCCTCATTCCCGATCCATGCTTTCTTCTCCCCTTATCTATTTAGAGGTCCAAGCTACTTATGCTATTGGTGACCATAGATAGCACACATTAGGGTAGGTCTCCTGTAGTTGGTCCGTGCACTTAGACCAGCAATATATAAGCAGGAGATGTCAAGGCTGGGTTCTCCAGTCTTGACCTCTTGTGACTTCAGCTAGAGCCTAGCCCAATCTAAGAGCCGACCCCTAGTGGGGTTCCCCCTCAGCTCTCATCTGCTACTTGGCTAGGTTTATACACAGGACCTCAGTAATGACTCATCCTTTCCCTTTGCCTAGTTAGGGGCCACTAGTCAAAAGCCTCATAGAAGATTGAGGAAAGTCCAGAGACCATTGGCGTTCCCCAAGGACCGAGAGAACTCGAGAGTGTGGGAAGTTGTCCCACAACAGGCCTTGCTGCCATTGAAGAATCAAGTTTATACATTGTATTTATATTTATGGAGTTGTTAATCTGTTAGTTAAACAGGTCAAAATCTATTTTCTGCTGAAGAAAGTCATATTAAGTCAGATGGCTATGGTAAATTACAAAGTTCTAAAACTAGTCTTGACCTTAATACATTGTTAAACTGTTATAAAGACATTAATTTGCATTTTCAAAGCTTTTGTCAAATCCCCTGGTCTTTTATTCACAGAGTTTGTTGGTGTCCTTAAAACCATTATATATAGACTAGCTCATGTTTAAATAGCTGATGTTACAGACTCAAATCCAAAAAAATGGTAAGTAGCCTTAAAAAGTGCCCATAGCAGAAAAGATTACCATTGAATAAGACAACAAGTGCTTTAGACTGGATTTTCCAGTCTATGTTCTTGCCCTTATATATTACTAGTCATGAGGCATATATGTGGCAGCTTACATAATGCTAAGTAAGAAATAAGGGCATAAAATAACAAGTGCTGGTCAAGCTAAAGATAATTTGAATGTGGTGAAATAAGAAAATAGGGGCTAAAAGTGGTAAGTTCATAACAACTGAGTTTTATGAGTTTTTCCTTGAAAGCTGGCTATGTGGGTTTTATATCTCTGTTTTCACTTGGTCTGAATTCAATTACTTCCCATATGAGTTTCCTTTTCAAGTTTGCCATTATTATCTATCAGGATCAAAACCATCAAAGAAAACTTTAAGAAGTTTGTCAGTGTTCTTATAACTGTCACAATCTGTTTGTTGGAGTCTGTATAACCATCAAAGTTAGAGAGACCTCAGCAGATATATAAACTGCCTCAAAGCAGAAGTTGCCAGTACTTCTTGATCAAAACTGTGCTTAGAGTTATTGCCAATGCTAGAACAAGGGTTACTTCTATGATAAGTATCTTGCTTTCAGTTTTCAGAGTTTCCCCAAGACTAGAACAAGGGTCATATTCTTTGATAAGTACCTTGTTTTCAGTTATCTGAGTTCCTGGTGTATTTTTTTAGAATGGGGATTACTATCTTTTTATTTTAGTATATGAGTTCAGCCATTAGATCATTTGACAGTGTCTTACAACTATTCTGAGTCATTTTTCTATCTTGCTGGTTCCCTCTTTATTCATTTCCAACATTACTAGTTTACTTTCAGCACTTGCTCCCCTCTTTCCCTGGTATACCTTTGCAGATGCCCAGTGTCATGCCTCATACTACAAATAAGGTATTTAGCCCTGGTGCTATGAGAAAAGTCAGTCTCTGTGCTGCAAAACCAAAGTCCTAATGGTAATCATGCTATTTATAAGGTTCTGCCCTTATCTCTCTCTGTTTCATTACCTTATGTGACTGCTTACTATTACAAACAGATCTTGTGTGATTCTACAAGTGTCCTGTATTCTTCATGAGTTGTGAGAAAAGTAGTAGGCCATGGTGCACAATCACTAGCCACATTCCATTCTTTACAATGTTTCAGAGTCTAACAATTCCTTTCTCTCCTTCTGCTACATCTTCAACAATTACCATCATATAAGTATTCTAATCTCTTTTGCCATTATATTACTGTATCCTCACAATTACCCACACCCCCAGTCCTTCAGCTAGACTTAAATGAGTATACAAAACCAGGTAGCAGTATAAACACAAATGAAAAGATTCTTTCATCATGTTTGCAGATACCTGTGCCTTTATAAGTCTATGTATGAGTTTCAAGATAAGTAGAAATAAATATAATGCACTATTTACTAGCCTTATTCTTTTCCCCTTATACAAGTATCTATAATTCCTGTCACCTCTTCATCTCCTCTCCTGCCTCTTCTATTCTCATGCAAGCCAATGCTTATTTTCTTTCACATTTTTCCATTCTCTTCTTGTCATATTCCTGTAATGTTATTACATTTATGAGTTTCTAGCTGCATTGAGATGCCAACATGCATGTTCACCTCTGAATGCATGCCTTAGATGGTCATTATGCTACTATCATGCACATATAAGTTCCTGTTTCTCTGTTGCCTCTTCTGCTTGTTATGGTTTTTACAACTTTTTAGCCTGTTTATTTGGCCAACTTTCTTTTATTGAGTATTTCCTTTTATTCCTGTTACTTTATTATTTTTGCCTATCTTACTATATTTGTTGTGGTTTATATACCATAGATATAATAGTATTTTCAGGTATCTCAAGTCTTTAGACTTAAGCACTTGTTGTTATGGTCTTGACTTGACAACAAGAGCAACAAGAAGGAAAACAAGAGTGGAACACTGCACTAAACCCTAAACCAGGCTAGGCAAGAATAAAGGTGGACTTGAAAAGGCTTGAGACTCAAGAAATCACTCTAAGTAGCCAAGAGAGGCAAATCTCACAAGTGGTGAAGTCTAAGAGACTTGACTCACCCAGAAGCTCTATTATATCTATAGTGCACAAGTATAAACAACTAGAATAGGAGTAATAAGTGTAAAAGTGTAAAAATCATAATACTTGTAATATTTACTTTTCTTGATGTGGTATTTCTTCAAGTAGTTCCCTGAATCTGTGTAAAATACTGGGCATGCTCTGAATCTTTTCTGGAATACTCTGAAGAAATAGTTAAACAGAATATTGGCTTGATTTTATGTGATATACCTTTGTACTAGTCCTAGTTATTATATATCTAGCAAACATGACAGTTTCTAGCATGTGACTGTGGGAACTGTTGAGCATGTGATATGATCTTGTTGCAGTCATGTGACTTGAGAGCACATGATTGTGTGAATAAGGTTTCTATTCAAGAAAATCCTAGGTTAAGGCTAAGTTCTAATATTCAAAGTATTTTCCTGCATAGATATTGGTCACATGATGTGGCAGATCTCAGATGAGAACCAGGTACAGTCTCCAATGATATCTGATCTATTAATCTAGATTAGGATCTGATCTGTGGCAGAAATCCAATGGATCTCCTTAGCCATGCCTTATTTATATCTGCCTTCTCTGTGTACTTTCTTTCAATTCTTCCATATTCTCATGATATGGCTTCTCTTCCATACTTATCCCTTGATTCATGAGGCCACTGCCTCAATCCTTAGTCATGCCCTATTCCCTTTTCTTACTATTTATAGAATGAGTACTTACTACCATTAATGGCCATAGATAGCAGTAGTTTAGAATAGCCTCCCTGTACTTGGTCTGTGCACTGGCACTGGCAATATATAAGGCAGGGAGTACAAGCTGGGATTTCCCTAGTCTTGCTTTCTTGTTTCTTACCTCAGTTTTACCTGGCCTTTGGAATTAAAGGCTTCCAGCAGCTTTATCTTGTCACCTAAGCTCTATGCTTTATACAAGTCTTGATATTTTCCCTTATTTAGCATTCAGCCTAGTTGGGGCCACTAGTACAAAAGCCTCACCAGTAGTTCAAGCACAAGGCAGCAGGTAGTTTCCCCACAACACTAGTGCCCTTGTTATGTCCCATATTTCAAATCTAATTTTGACCTAGCTTCTACTTGGCTTTCTGCACTCAGTGCTTGCCAGAAGACTATTTATGCATCTCTAGCTCTTCCACTACTACTTCATTTCACTTCAGTTGTGCTTATGCTTTCCTTGAACTAGTAATACTAAATGTTATATATCTATGTGAATCTATACTTTCATTTCATGTGATTGTGGAAGACATACTTCTCTTTGGGTAACTCTAGCTTATGGTATGACTTACTTTGAGTATATTCATGGTCAGTGGTCATATGACTCAGAATCTGGGATCTTTCCAGGATCTGCCCAAGGATCTGATGGATCTTGGATCTGCATCAGACCCTGGTCTTCCATTATAAGTTTCTTTTTTCTCTTCCATTCTAAACCCTTGATATGTGAGGTCACTGCCTTACTCCTTATTTCCACTCCATGCTTACTTCTCCTTTATTTAATAGTGCACTCTTACTACTGGTGGTATCCATAGTTAGCAGTGGCCTAGAGTGGGCTTAGTGTACTTGGTCCATGCATCACCCTGGGTCATATATAAGGGGCAGGTATGGGTGATCAAGTCTCTCCAGACTTAATTATCTTGTATCTTGCAGTTTGCACTTCTTTGAATCTCTATTATCATGTACATTATCTTTTTTATTTCATTTTTCACTCTGTTGCATTTTCCTTTAACTCTTCACATGTTCACATCACATGACCATGTCACCCCTTTACTATTTCACCATGTCATATCTTTACTATTTCACATTTCACACCTTCACCACTTTATACTTCACTAGATTTAGATTAATCTAGCCTATGATCTCATATTACCTGTTTTTCTCATGTATTTCTAGACTTTCACTCTCTTTCTGCCATTGGGCAGCTTACTGTACACTACTGTAGGGCAGGGCACACTCTCCTGGTCCATGCTCAAGATGCAATAGTATAAAAGGGGTCCAAGTCCAAGCTAGAGTTCTGTAGTCTTGTGCACTTGAACCTCTAAGGTTTTTACAAGTTTCTTGACCCAATACCCCTCCTGCCTAGTTCCCCTAGCCTCTAGTTCAAAGGTTAGGCTTCAGCAGTACCCCTAGCAGTAGCAGGAGTGCACACAAAGGCTATAGGTGTAGTTGCTCAAAGTCTTGCTGAAACAGATTCTTCCTGTTAAGTGAAACGGGTTCTTCCCGTTACTTGCTAATACTCAAAGTCCTTGGTGGATGCTCCTTATCCTGATCTGATGACTGCTAGGGCTTTTGTGCTAGTGGCCCTTAACTAGGCGAATAGAGAGAGAGGATGAATCAAGGACTCTTGTATAAACCCTAGCCAGCAGTACTGAAGAGATCAGACTGTGTAACCAGCTGAGAGGTCAAAAGAGCAAGACTGAGGAGACCTCAGCTTGCACCCCCTGCCTTATATATTGTCAGTCATGGCACACAGACCATGTACAGGAGGTCTATCCTAAAGTATGCTATCTATGGTCACCAATAGCACAAGTAGCTCCTACCTCTAAATAGATAGATGAGAATGCATGGAGCGGGAATAAGGAGTGAGGCAATGGCCTCATGGATCAAGGGATTGGAATGGAAGAGGAACCACACCATGAGGATGTGGGAGAATGGAAGTGCACAGGATTAGATCAATGAATATAGCAAGGCTGCCTGATGGCCAAGGAGATCCAATCTGGATCTCTGCCACAGATCAGATCCTAATCTAGATCGTAAGATCAGATGTCATCGGAAGATCTGGATCTCATCTGAGATCTGCCACATCATGTGACCAGTACCTTGTGCAAGGGGAATACTCTGAATAAGGACTTAGCCTTAGCCTAGGGTTTGCCTTATCAGGCAACTCGTTCACACAATCATGTGCAACTGATCACATGACCAGCGCATCTCGTGCTCTACAGTTCCCACGGTCACGTGCAACCATCGTGTTAGGCTGGAGCCATAACACTTGCAGTGTTACATAATAAAAGAGTTACTTAGCCAAAAAAGACTCATGGGAATTCAAGTCCAATCTCCACAATGCCTCTGAACTTATTGAGGCATATAAACATCTCCATGCTCTTCTCTCTCCTTCTCAACTCTCTTATCCACTTACAAATATATCCAACACTTCAAAAAGCCTAATTACTAGTTATGTTCTATAGCTTTATCTATTATTCTTGCTTCACCCTTAACTTTACCATCAACCCTGCACCTGCTGCCCCCACCACCATTTTCCCTGCCAATATTTTATACCAGCTATTTTCTGTCTATGCCCATATTATTTTCTCTAATACTATAGAAATTTTCCTTCTTGTTGCACCTTAGACCTAGAATCTATGATTCTTGCCAATATCCAGTCCAGCTCTATTTTTGTCCCACTCCCAGTTCTTTGACCCATTACTCCTATATGTATCATCACTATAGTGGATCTTCCCATTACTGCTCATGCCCTCTGTCCTGGGAATCATCCTTCAGGCTATTCCTGTTATGCATTTATGCATAACTATACTTTCACTTCATATAATCATGAAAAAACTACTTCTTATTGGATAACTCTAGCCTTGATTAGATCTTTATGAGTATCTTCATGGTCAGTGGTTACATGACTAAGAGATCTGGAATCTCTCCAGTATCTGCCCTAGATCTTCCCTATCTAGATCTCTGATGCTGTTTCCATGAATCTAATGGATCTAGAATCTGTATCTAGAATCTTATCTCATCTGTGACAGAGATCTCCATTCTCATGAAAAACCCTGATTTTCCATTACAAGTCCTTTCTTCTCTTCCATTCCTTTTCCTTGATCCATGAGGCCACTGCCTTACTTCTTTATATTTGCTCCATGTTTTTCCCTTCTCTATTTAATAGTGTGCTTTTACTGCTATTGTTGCCCACAGACAGTAGAACTCTAGGGTAGGCTTACTGTACATGGTCTGTGCACCAACCTTGGCAATATATAAGGGGCAGGTATGGGTAATCAGGTCTCTCCAGACTTAATTACTTCATATCTTGCAGTTTGCACCTCTTTAAATCTTAGCCCTTTTTAAAGCTTAGTCCATAGTTGCACAAGCCTCAAGTCTCTTTCAAGTCCTTCTCATTGTTCACTTTTCAGTTGCTCCTATCCAGAGTCTCCTTAGAAAATTCTTCTTTATGTTTCTCCTCTTTCTCTTAATATCTAGATTTAGCCTCTGAGATCCAAAGTTGTAATAATTTCACTCTTGTCTGCTTCTTTATCTTTGACTCACAGCTTTTTCTCTCAATTGGCTCCCATTTTGATATAAACTCCTTCCTTTGGGCACTCTATACTTTGTTCCATCAAATTATACACATTTATCTCATATTTTCTCTTTTCCACTACTCTGCTGAATTCAATGCGAATGCTATAGATGTTGGCTTAAATGCCCTTCACCATTAGATGTTGTTTACCCTATATAATCTTGCCTATTAGCTGGAGTTTGGTGAATTCCTTACTAATGTCAACTAATTCAAACACAAATCCTTTACATCCCATATCAATATCCTCTCTACTAAGCCCTCTTCTCTCTCCATGTTCTTCTCTTCTCTTTTCCCAGAGGAGATTTCTACTCTTACTCAAGTCAAACATTAATGGATAAGCCATCATGGCTAAGTATCCCTTCCTTTCTCTTACCCTTGCTATTATAATGGGTGCTTTTAGTGCCATATACTTTAATACCAATACATTAATTGTGCTGTTTATCAGTGTCCACACTATCTATGATGGTAACTGGGCCATAATCAAGCTCACTTCCCTCTTTGCCACCCTTTATCTTATGAATTCCCCTTGTTTTTTCCCTTCTTCTTCCACTCTCATTTCTCCTGTGGATCCTCTCTGTTATGACTCTGAAGATCAGAGACTACACCTAGACGATGGATAAAGAGTGGGAACACTGAATGAGGGAATTCCTAATGGGAGGCTCTGTAGTGGAGCAACCGAGGAGCTACTAGTGATGGCAACGAGGAGGACACGTAAGAGACTCGGACGCGGGACTTTCCTAAGAACTGCCTTCTATCTTGAAGGGCCTAATCTTCGAGAAGAGCTTAACCTGTAAGTCTAAATGCCTGAGCTACAAAATGATAAAGTCTAAGGACTTTACCACTCTGAGCCGGCCCTTTATATACTACTCTAAATGGTGCATGGACCATGTACATCCGTGTCTACCCTGAAGTAATACAGTAAGCCGACCAATAGTGTAAGTAGGGCATTCTCATGTAGGCCGTGAGGTAAGTGCATGGATCGGTAATGAAGGGATGTGGGGAAATGGAAGGTAAGGGGTCAGGACACAGCAAGGATGGGGATCTCTATCCACAGATGAGATCCATCGGCAGATCCGTCAGATCCACGGAGATAGATCAGATTGGGATCGGGGAAGATCCAGGGGAGATCCAGGGAAGATCCCTAGATGTGCCTCGTGGTCACTAACCTTATGAGTACTCGTATAGTATAGCCAGTCCTAAGCTAGGGTTTAGCCTGATAAGGGATGGGATTCCCATGATCACGTGAGAATGAAAGTGGTCGTTGCATGGTTTGCAACACTCTCATGGGTTTTTCCACTTCTACCACTCCCACAGCTCATACCACTGTGCTCTCCTGTCTCTTTCACCCTCTCTACCTTTATATTACACTAATAATAATAACATCATTGATTCCATTGGCTAGGCCAACATTACTAAATTATCTGCTCCCTCTTTCTAGATCCTTCTATTATTCAACTGGGTTATTGAACATACTAGGGGGATAATGTTATGATTAGTCCCTTTCTTTTCCTTCTTTATTCTAGCTTTTGTTATAATCTCTCTTTTATTCTTCTTTTTTGTATTCCTTTTATAATTCTTCCAAGACTTTAAAATTCTAAGATCCTTTACAAATCTCTATTGCAAATTCAGGGATTGTTTCAGGTTTATTAAACTTAAATAATTTGCAATTGGCATTGTAAATCTTATAAAGCATATTTCATCTTTTTATTTTATATTTCTAACATGTTTCATTAGCCTATTTGCTATACTTTGTCAGACAACCCCTTTTCTTGCTAATCCTATGTAAATCCTATTTATTCTTTAGGCCAACAATGGCCAATTATGTACTATAAAGTAGCATACTTCATATCTTATTTTTTTATGCTACTTCTTTCTTTTCATACCCTGTACCTGTGTACTTAGAGTTTCTAATCTACCTTTGCAGTATTAAGCCTGCCTATTATCTGCTTCAGTATCCAGCTGACTTTTTCTTTATAACTTAGCAAGTGCAGATTATTTTTCTCTCATACCTTTACCATGAACCCTTTGTATACCCCACCAAAGGGCTATATTCATTCCCATCTGGGCCAGATATAACAGCTTTTGCTCTTTGCATGTTCTACATGCTCTCTTGTTCTATTCTGGAACATTTGAGCTTCTTTATTTTAGAACATTTCTTTAGTCAGCAGCCATTATTCATGGTCTGCTTCTTTCATATTCCATCTATTTCCACATAGATTATTTACCTAGCCACTATCATCCATGTTAACTTATTCAACTAAGTCTAAACCTTATTTTTCTTAGAATAAGTAGCATACTTTATCTCTTATGTTTCTTATGCTACTTCTGCCTTATTCTATCTTGTTCTCCTCTAAAGCCTCTGAGCCCTTCTTGTAACTCCTTATTGGCAAGATCCCATCTTTATTCTCAACAAGCCTAGTATTCTTATTTCATTCCCAACTTTTATTAATTACACAGTACCATTCCATATTTGTACCATTACTCTAAATCCAGGGCTAACCTTCATCAAGCTCTACTCTTGGCCCTAGCCTTAAGGTCTATGCTATTTTCTACCTAAGCCTAGTATAATATATTTTCTCTGCTTTCTTTTTTTACACATATTTTTGTCTATCTAATCCAATTCTATTGATTTTAGTCTTATCTGACCAAATCACCCTCTTTCAGTCCTCCACAGTCCAATGCTGGTACCTTAAAGCAAAGGCCAATCTGCTTTTTCTATAAATAGTAAAGAGAAGTGATTTTTTCTTTTTTATCATAGCTTTTAGAGAAGCTTTCTTAAGAGTATTCCTGACTGTTTGTGGGCAGACAGGAGTGCTAACAATAGAATTGATAAAATAAGTGGCCTGAACTGCATTACTGACCTTTCCAGTAAGAATTTGTTAAACAATAGTATATTTGTTAATAGAAGAAAGTTTTAAAGAATAATCACCATAATAATTTTCCTACAGAAAATCTCAAGAGAGGCAAGAGAGATAATATTATCTCTTTGAGCAGCAGAAAAATGTTTCATAATGGAAATAAGGGAATTTATTTGTAATGGTAGGGTTTATATATGCTGCAGGCTAATTAGTGACATAAGAGTGACATAACATATTACTTACATAAGATATATAATTATCTTACAGCATTTCAGGTTTAAAGTCAAAAAACTGTCCCAGTAAGTTGTTATTTTGCTATGGTTGCCATGTTACCAAAACATAACCAAATGCTTTGATCATTTGACCAATAGAAAGCCAAGAGCAAGTACTGTATTTCATACACTTATGGCCTAGCATGATAATTAGTAGTTATTAATAGCCATTGCATTTAGTGCAAAACATGCAAATATTGAAACAGTTTTTTGAGCCACTGTACTTGGTAATTGAACAAAGAACTAAAGGATTTTCTATATACTTTACACTGTTTATCCTTGTAATCAATGTTAATGCAATGTTTGGAGTATTACTTGAGATGAAAATCTGGCCAGACTTTACAAGTGCTGCAAATGTCTTATGAGATGTGTGACTGTGACATTCCTCATAAATGCCTAATTAGGGATAGAGGATTAAACCTGAACAGTTAGGTAAGGAAACGACTGTCGGTGCTAAAGATGCTTTTTGATACACCGTAGGGCATGCCGGTGACTCATGTGGAACCCCGTTGAGTGTTGGCAAGACCATGCACAAATGTCAAGGACCTCCCTGGAATTAACGTGTCATGCTTGATGCGGCTGACGCGGGTTTAGACCGTCTGACTTTGCTTTAGCGCATCGAAGATGAAATTAGGGCATCCCTATTAAAAAAAAGCCAGTGTTACTTGCATAGTTTCTGCCAAGATGGTTTGCAGCCTTGTCTGGACTGCATTGCGTTTGGTCTCCTTTACCCTCCTCGTGAGCGCCGCCGCCGCTACAAATACGGACTCGATCGCAGCCATGGTGAACCTTGGTTATGCACAGTATCAAGGATATTTCGATGCGCAGGTAAACATCACTCGTTTCTTGGGTATCCGTTATGCTGCTCCACCTATTGGTAAGTGTGTTATACACCACTTTTTGATCGTGCTTGCCGCTATGGTCACACTGATTGGCTCGGTTTTCCTTTTAGGAGACTTGAGGTTTCAGGAACCTCAGCCGCCGGTCCCCGAGTCTGGGGTGCAACCCGCAACGCAGAACCCTAACATGTGCTATCAAGCCTCGGTTGGTTCCAACACGATGTCATCATATGAACACAACAAACGACAGAGCACGATGCCGCCTGCTTCGGAGGATTGTTTGTTCCTCAAGTGAGTAAGATGTCTAACACAGCTGGCGAGAAAACGCAGTTTCGAGCGTGCCACCAGTGTTTTTGTTCCTGGAACAATGTCCACAGAAGCAGTCTCGACGGGTGGGCTTCCCGTGCTGGTGTGGATTCACGGAGGAGGGTACGTGATTGGTGTACGTGTCCGTACAGGCCTGTTTGATCTTGGACTATAGCTACCAATTTGGATCAGCGGCCGAGTACGATGGTGTCGATCTTGTCCTCGATTCTTTGAATACTGTCGTTGTTGTAGTCATTCAATACCGTCTAGGTGCATTTGGTAAGCCGTCTGACCAGGAAGCTGACATCATCATGTCGGATGTCTGACGTTTGAATTAGGGTTTCTCCCTGGCGAAGAGGTCAAATTGCAGGGTGCGCTCAACGCTGGCCTCCGTGAGCAATTTTTGTTATCTTCATTCTTGGTCATACTAACAACGCTTGGAATCACCAGTTGACCAGGAATTTGCACTGGAATGGGTACAAGAATATGTATGGCCGTCACGTACGTACACTCAAGCGACACTAATGGGCTCATATTAGATCGCGCTGTTTGGTGGTGACAAGGGTCGTGTGACGATATGGGGCGAATCTGCCGGTGGCGGCTGCGTTCTGCAGCACATCGTCGCCAACGGAGGCAACACCCAGCCGCCACTCTTCAATGCTGCGATCACTAGTTCGCTCAGTTTACCTGCGCAGTATTACTACAATGATCGAGTGCCTCAGGTAAGGCGCTTTATCGTCGTCTTCGTCCTAGGATGGTCTGTAAGCTGACTGAAACAAGTCGTTGTATGATGAGGTTATTACCATGGCCGGGTGGGATATTATCTCGTGATATACCTCGACGGGTGGTAACATGTTCTGTGCAGGTGTGCATCGAGCGCCGACACGTTCGCGTGTCTACAATCCGTAGAGGTAGAAGCTCTACAGGCCGCAAACTATAACGCTTCTGTGTCTGGTTTCTATGCGATATCCGTCTTCGTTCCTGTGATCGATGGTACGTTTATCGTCGAGCGCCCAACTATGACTCTTTCCAAGGGTCAGGTGAACGGCGTACGTGACCATTTTTTATTTGTCTACCACCTACTGACGTTCTTGCAGCACATGCTCCTCTCAGTTACCAACCAGAACGAGGGAAACATCTTCGTGGCTCCGAACGAGACATTGACGATCACGGAATACGTCTCTCAGCTATTCCCCGACATGACGGTCTCACAACTCCAAGAAGCTGCACAAGTTTATCAAGACTATGGAACCGCGGTAGAGCAAGCCAAGTTGGTGGTGGCAGACTGTAAGTGAAATAGACCGGGGCTCAGAACAAATGAGAGTGACTCGAGCGTGTGATTCGGACTATCCATCGTAGCCATATTTGTGTGTCCGACCTACTATCTGCTGCGAGCATTCCCTGGTCGTTCGTGGAAGGTCAGTCTTGGTGGACTCGTTGGCACTTCACCACGAATCTCATAGAACTGTTTTAGGGACTCTTTGCTGTCCCACCCGCGGACCATGCTGACGATGTCCCATATTATTTCTACCGGTATGCGCACGTTCTCTCCTTCTGAATGTATTCTTAACTGGAGCATGTACTATGATCATAGCCCAAGCGACCCGCCTCCGTATAATAACACACAATTCATCCGCGCTTTTTCGCAATCGTTCATGTCGAGCGTCAAATACTGCGACGTCAATATCAAGTTCGATTTGGCCAATATCACACCTTACTGGAACAAATACGCCACTGGAGAGTCAGAAATGGTATTCAACCGTACGGAGGAAGGCGTACCGATGATCATACCTCATAGAACGGATCCGGCAGTGCTCCAGCGATGCGCGTGCGTCTGTTTTATCCCGATCCCCTTCCTTTTTCTCTGCACAAGCGGTGACACAGCGCTGATACTCTTTCGGCTCCGGTGTACTTGCGGGTTTACAGGTTCTGGGAGACGGTGACGACTACGACCTCACAGTGATCCAGGCGATGTCGGATTGAAAGGGCTTGGCCTGCACTCAGTACATACTCGGCGGCAATCGATTAAATCAATCGCCAAATGCTGCAGTACCATATAGATAGCTCTGTCGGACTAGCAGGTCACAAGAACCACCGTTGTCTTTTTCTTTGCTTTGTACTTTGTGTCGTGCAGTCACTTCGACTGGCAGTCTTTTTTTTTACGAATACAGTACTGGTTGGTTGACGCTTAACGTCCGATGGAGCGCTTCATCGATAGCGGTCGGGACGAGAGAACCAAGGACAAGACACTGTCGTACCCGGATGCGTACCCGAACTGTACTTCGAAATCAAATAAAGCTGTATGGACATGTACGCCAAACGCGTATCCTCCGCGAATCCACACTAGCGCAGGGCGCCTACCTGCTGTGACTGGTCGTGTGGGCATTTCCAATGCAGCAGGGATCTTGCACTGTCGTTTGTTGTGTCCGTACGATGACATCCTGTTGGTACTGAACGGGGTTTGATAGCACATGTGAGGACTCGCCGTTGCGGGGTGCACTCTAGACTCCGAGACGAGGGGGTGAGGTGGTCGAAACTTCAAGTTTCCTGGGAAGAAATCCATGTCGATCAGCATGACCATGACTGCAGGTACGATCTATGTCACCCATGCATGCACCGTGAGGACTTACAATATGATGTCATCGGCCCTGCTCGGAGGCGCGATTACACTACAGCCGCTACGGACAGGAAACGAACCATTACCGACGAGGACTCGCAGTATAAAGCTCCCTAGCCTGTCTAACTCAGTCATCTTGGTGGGTCGTTCGACCGTTCAGTACCTCGCTAGGGACTATGGACGCGTGGCGGACACATCGCCTCTCCAGACTGAGTGGAGCAAGCAACCCCCGTTTCCAGAGATACAACAAGCAAACTCACAAAGACAACTTGTCCAAAATGTCAAACACACGTGGTCTGCTGCTATTGAACACTGAGTGGGCGAACCAGGCGAATGCAGTCAGTGATTTGACGGTGAAAACCCCAGAACAGAACGTGGAGGGGGAGACCACATTCGACCCTCATGCGAGCTAGTGACGACTGGATTGAACCCACTGGTCGTGCATCATACGGAGAGTGAAGACAAGGTAAAAGCAATGGAGATGCGTACTTATTCCGAGTTCCGGCTGCAGCAGAACAGGCCATTCGTGAGACCATCAACGTTGCCTGTACTCGTGGCTTATAAGTGGTGTCAAAGATACTCACAGCACCAACCAACCTTGCGACCCGCGAAGGCGAAGCAAACCGTCTTCTGCTCATCATGGTAGCATTGTAGTAACATCATAGAGGGTTTCACTCTCAGCCCAAAATGACGGCAACACAGAACGACGAACCTGTACACCGGCAACAGAACCAAAGACCTACACGTCAGAAACTTCAGCACTTTTTTTTTACAGCGGATTACAAAACGATGCAGAAAAACACGCCTTCAATTTTGACTGGCGGTGTGAGGACCTCGTGTGCGTCTGAATGAGAATGTACTATATAATTGAAACCCGTTTCTGAACTTCAAAATGGCCTTCAGTCGGTTTCTAGTGATCAAACAACTTCCAAAGCCATACTGAAATCCCCCCAAAGCGTTGTCTCCAATTATGAACTACCTTGAATATTTTAAACATCAATCTACCCCAGCTGGTACTTTCATTGTGAACTTGTCGCCTTAGATGGTGTTCACGACCAATACTCTTGGATTACATACCAATATTTAAAGCCTCACATCAATTTCATCCACTGATGCACATGCGCAGACCTCGCGTGCGACATGGTGGCAACAGAAACGCCTTATAATGTATGATTCTTTAACTCGCACTCTTCAGACTCAAGTATGTCAATTTCTGATCCTTCATAGACCCATATTTCCCAATAAAACAACAACACCAGAGAGAGAGAGTCGAATGTACACATATATATAACAAACGACGATTTGCGCTGAATAGTCCATGAATCCTCCCGGGGGACCCAACATATAACGCTGCAGCGACGTGGTATGACAATGACGATTAAAACGATGGTAACGGCCGTGGCGACGGTGTTAAATCGTGCGCGAGGCGTGCGATGCTGACAGTGAAAATGTTGGGTGTGAGCGATGTGCAACCGATGAGTATACGAAGCAAATCCGCTCACAACGAAGAAATTACTCGTACACAGGGGCGCTCCCCTCTCTAGCGCGTGGGTTCAATATTGGAATGCTCATGCGATAACGCAGTAACAGGAGCCATAGTTGTAGTTCGACAACTCGACGGGAATCGACGAGGGATTTTCCTCACTCTCGGAGCTGGTGAAGAGAAAGAGGACAGCATCGAAGGAATCCATGCCTGGCGGGGGTGATGATGTGTAGATGGCAAATGAGACGAAAGCGAGTGAGGTCGAGGTATGAGAGCTCAAGCGAATGCTCAAATGCAGATGGGGGGGGAATAGTGATGCTTTAGAAAGTGGAGGGGGGCGGCACTTTCTTCAGCCTCTTTTATAACGACGGCCCATACTGAAAGAATGGGTGCAGACGCCCCACACGTTGCTCTATCCACGGCCTTCATTGCCCAGCCCATCAACGTACTCTTCGCCCGAAGCTCCGGGTGAGCAGCGCAAAACAATAAGATGATTGAGATGAAGGGCTCTGGAAAAGTGTGAAGACGTCACGTTCCCTTCAACGTGAGACCCGCACTTTGTCCGTCCTAGCGCGCACAATAAACCCATCCAAATATGGCAAGTTCAGTATTCGGGGACATGGACTAGTCCGTGGCAAAGAGCGGCCCACGGAACAAAGCTACATGCTACACAGACACCGTGTCTAATATGCAAAGACAAAAGAAATAAGGGCTCTTAGCAAAAAATAGTGCGGCGCGAAACCGGATCTCCTCTTGGGTGGGACGCCTCATGCGGACGAGCTGGATTAGTAGCACGTGACACAGGTAAAAAAATGACTGAGCCACTGGCTGCTTGGCTACCCTGCAACGAGGGCTGATTTCAAGGTCGTGCTTGCATTCTCAATGCTCGCCGGTATGTAGTAACCGACTTTCCAGGCCAACCACCGACCCGCACACTGCCTAGTTGTAATCCACAGGTGGGAAAAGGAAATGCTCTTCTCGTCGCCGTGCCTAATCCCTTACGTCAAGTGCGTGCGGTCTCAATCCGTCGAGTACGTTGTTCTGCATGCGTCCCTTTTTTCTTCTCCTTTTGCGTCTTTTCCTGCATGGCATGTGGGACCTCTTATTAGATGGTCATCAAGCACAAAAGGCAATTGTATGTGAGCATAAGCTTTGTTTCATATGCTTGGGCTGTCTCATGCCTTGTTGACCTGCTGATGACACTGATACTCTCGTGACTCCTGGATCTCTCGTTTGAATCGCTCGTCGAAACGCCGTGGACGAGGGGAAGGTCAACACTCCAATGCGCTACTGCTTTATGTGGGTTGCACTATCACACAGATTTTCGAGGAGAAGGACACATGCTTTCGAAATAACAAACGCTCTGCAGTCCACGTTCTCAGCGGGAAAATGGAGGGAAGTGTTGAACTTTCGTTCACTGTTCACTTTCTCTTCACATTTGCATCGTCACCGCAACGCCCCACCACAGACGATACGTCCGATGCATACGGTAAGGCGGGAGCGGTGCCATCTCAGTTGCATACATCGATCGGCTGAGGTCCCCATCCGCTCCGCTAACCGGTGTAGTATAATTGCTCATTGTTCTACAGTCGATTCCATTCCGTTCCATCCTGTTCCAGTCCGAGGTTCTACAGAAAGGCGACTCACAAACCCCTTCGCGCATACCCTCGCTCTCTCAGTTCTGTCCAGCCCAGCAAATATCCAGCAGCGGTAAGACTTGTTTTGCTGTCTTCAACCCCTTCTGCAGTGTACCCGAGGGCTTCCATCCCGTGCATTCAGTGGCATGAGTTGACTCCCTCATATTCACCGCTCTTGTCAGAATATCAGATATTTTACACTTCCCCAACTCTTCTCAATGTGGGCTGCATCCTGCATCATTGGCTAGCGATGGCTTAAACAAAGTGGTAGACACGTCGTGCCCAAGATAAACACACTGAGGCGGGAAACACAAGGCCAATCGTAGTGATGGATGACTTGGTCTTGCAGTTCGACATCGTTTCCCCCTCTAATGCACACTTGGCCGCGGCAACGCATTTTGACATTATAAGTGATTATGCAATCCGTGATGCGTCTGAAACATCCTTCTTCATTCCGTTCTTCTTGCTCTCTCGGATACCCCCTCTAATCTTGGCTAGAGACCGAGGGCGAAAGAGAACGGCCCGAGAAAAACCTGCAACGGTACACTAGCACTAGAAATGGTGATGACAGCTCAATAAGCATGAGTGCTTAAGCCCTACCACAACTCAACCGTTTTTTTCCCCACTCAACGGCGCTTGGCCCCTTGCGGCTAATTCGAGCTTGTGTATCAGGGCAAATTGATCCTGCGTGCAGATGTTACAGCCGATAAGACCTGTCAAATTAGTGGCGATGGTCCCGTTGACGTTTCAATTGGCCACTGCCTGTGCACCCGAGTCAGCATCAGCGGCAAACAGTCTCCACAGGGTTATAGGAATATGGACCCTGGCAATGACAGCTTCCATCCCAGCGCAAATGACCAGCGTCACAACTGGTGCAACGCCAAGGAGTCTGACAGATATGAGCAAGCAGATGCAGTATATGCGGCGTCGTTACCGAAACTGTGAGGCATGTTTGGGCCCCACAAATGCATGGTTTGAACCAAAAGCGAGCGTTGACTCATGCATGTGCCAGCTAGTAAACCGCGGCCCATTTCCGAGCCTTCTGCAGAGGAGTGGCAGGCTGGCTACAGTCTTTGACCCATGCTTGCGGTCGTGTCGCGATCATGGCCCTTCTTTCCCTGCGCGCAGTCGTTGTGGTTATCTAGACAAGACCTGGTGTGGTCGTGCCACATTGCCCAAACAAGGCCACACATCCGTCTCAGTCATCCAAAGGTATCAACCTGACTGAGAGCCCTCCAGCATCGAGCCACCTCCCATCTTTCTCCCATCTCCCCATTGTGAAAGCCAAAGCCCGACTCTTGTCTTTCACACTGTTAGTCCAGCTCCAGCTTCGCCAGCAAGGCTCATCGTCCAAGATCTCGGTTTGTCGCGCTAGTCAACTCGCACGCCCCAATGCGAGAAGCAAACTTTGCTTTTCCTGCCCAGAACAGGGCCTGCGTCTGCATATCATCCCAGCTCTATGACAGGAGAGGTCTGTTCTCCCGCCGTCTGATTTCGTCTGTCTTTTTCCTCTGTTTTCCTGATTTCAGTCCTGTCGGCAGCCCTCGACACCACATCTTCACTCCCACTATTCAACTCCCTTCACCATCTCACATATTTGACGTCGACTTCCCCTCGAATACGCGAGATCATGACTATGGATGGCGGTCTAGAACGTCTTGTGCGCATTTTGTACGAGTTTTGCATGTGCCCACCGCCGCCAGAGAACCCGAACATCATATACGGTCTCTCCCCGCCCAACACACGTCCTCCAAAACTCGTGCCCACCCTCAATCCACCGACATTCGACAAGCATGCCGCGTATCGTTTCTCGCTCGCCTTTCAATGTGTGGTCAATATTGGCGTGAGAGGAAGTGAGCCGATCCGAAGCCGGGTCGTGCAAGCTGGGACCCTTGACGTTGTTGGCTGTGTCCTCGAAGCTTGGCTCGCTAATAAGGGGTTTGCAGTCGGCCCGAGTTCGAGTGCTACCGGGCTTCCGAGGGAATCACGCGAGCAACGTCTTGCTAGGCGACAGGCGCTGGCTGAACAGAGACAGAGAGACGGTGCTGCCGAACTAACTAGGGCGCTGCAAAGGCAGATCGCTGCCGAGGAGTCTGTTCGTCAGGATCACACCAACGCCGAGGAGAACGGGATCATTGATGAAGTGGATCGCATTCTCTGTGATCAACCCTTGGATACTAACCACCCCTTTTCAGGACGTTTCGATGGTGGATACTTCTGTCGATGGAGCGTCCTCCGACATCTCAGTCATTGTCGATGCGCCGTCCCAATCAGTGTCCGTAACAGTCACTTCAAACGAGCGGGCATCATATGGCCGACATGTATCGTCATTGTCACCCAGCATCGATAACGATGCTTCCGCCGAAACTTCGACTATTGCAGCACCGTCATCTAGAATCTCTACTGCGACAGTTGTTGTGAACGGCCGTGACCGCAGTGGCACGATTATCGCCCGGCCTGTCTGGGATGAACCTCCTGGAGCAAACCTCGCGATCAGGTCTCGCCCCCTTCGCACTCGCACACGGATGACTACATCCCCCGACGAATCGACGGACAATTCGCGTCCCGAGACCGAAACTGAGGATGATGGCGATGCTGATGTAGACATGGACCAATCCCAAGATACTGACGATACTACTACCTCTGGGCATCCAACCTTGCCTCGTGCACCCCGAGCTCAACCTCGTTCGATGACTCAGCGCCCACGACGTACAGTAGGGATAGCCGATGCCCCGGGAACCGCACCATTGGAGGTCAATGCCGATGCACACATTATTATCAACCACGAACAAGGAGGCGGCGTCGACGGTGAGAGTGTTGGCGTCGTTGGGGTGGAGGATGGCATCGTCTCGTTGGAACCCAACGACGACTTTGCGATGGGTGCCCCACCTGGAGCTCCCGGTGCCATGGATGATACCACGCCTCGGAATATACTTGGCATGGATGCACCTGTGCTAGACAGGCGCACTCGTACTGCTCCTGATGCGACACCACGAGCCACGGTGGTTGCGCTTCCACCATCTGGTCCTGTTGCCGCCGTACCTGGTGCTCCGATACGTGGCGGTGCCCCCGGAGCCAACCGCGATCACACAGCTGTTCAACCAGTTCCCACCACTCTAGGACGCACGCCAAGTCAAACACACCACCATCGCGACCCGGATTCGGGACCCTACAAGGACGAAGATGTATTGCTTAGTCTGCAACTGTTAGCTTACTTGAGCAAGTACCCGCATGTGAGACAAGCGTTTTACAAGCAGCGGGTGTCCTTTCACCCCGCCGCGGCCAGTCTCCCTATTAATCGCGCTGCTCAACAATCCGTTGCTGGCCCAAGTACAACGCGGACTGCGCCACCCCAAGCCACCAAGGAAAGCCATAGCTTCTTCCGTGCATTTGCATCCGCCACTGCAAGAGGGAAAGAGAAAGAGAAAGCGGCTGTTGCGACAGTTGACCCTGGGACGACGACGACCTCAACCGCTCCTCAGCGGATGACGAACGTGTTTTCCCTTGTTGAGCGGTTCACGTTCCGACCAAGCTCGTCAGAGAACGATTTGCCCAACCCTCCTCCAAAGCTCCCGCCAGAGATCCAATATTGGGCGGGTGTTATCATGAGGAACGCTTGTCGGAAAGACGACAGCCGAGGTGGCATTCGGCAGTGTGCCAACAGTGGGTCCGCTGTCTGTGCGCTGGACTTCTCATTGACCCGCTCATTTCAGTGCTTTGTGGCAAATGGGAATCGTACCCTCGCGAGTTTGCCAAGTGCAGGCGATGTCGAAAGGCCAAGTATTGTGGAAAGGAATGCCAGAGTACAGCGTGGAGTGAAGGGCACCGGTTTTGGTGTAGTGCAAAGGATGGGGAGGATGCTGAGGAGCTGACACATGACCATGCACATGGACCCGACGGGGCTGATAACAGTGCAGTGACACGGGCAGAGAGGCGAGCGGAGAGGGAGCGTTTGGCACGGGAAAGAGCGGCGACAGCAGGCGTCCCGGCTTCGGTCAATCAAGTCCAGCTGGTGCCCGCAAACTTGCCTCCTTCGTCGATGTCGGCGGTGCAGCCTTCGAGACAGCGTGTGACGGCGCTGCCCCCGAACATGCCTCAGCCCATGTCGTCGCCGACGACGCACACGTACGCCCAATCACGCAATCGAAGGAGGGCGGAGACGGTTTCGGGGGCGACAACGGTTGTTGGAATGACTCCCCAGGGACGGCCAGTGTATCGTCATGAGGTTGCATGGCTCGCGGATGGCCGAGGACGAGATCCAGAGGAAGGTGCTGGAGGTGGCACTCCTGGGCCAGCACACGCGCATGCACCACTAGCAAACACGATTTGGGAGACGGCGACGCAGGGCGACAACGACATAGTGTTGGGGTGACTGTTACTGATCGTTTTCATAGTCCATATATTTTTTTTTCGCAACCTCCGACCGTCCGAGAGACTTTCGATTGAAAGCGCACGATGGCTCAGCGTGGTGCCGTTGTCATTTCTCTATCTAATCCGTAGCTTCCTCCCGGGCCTCATCCACTGCATCTACCACGCGTCTACGAACCATCCATCCATCTTTCATGGACCCCGCACCCATCCACCATACAGACACGAAGTGATTTGCGGACTTTTTGTCGTCCGTCCCAGCCTTGCAGTGCTCCTACGTGCCATGCCTGTCTGGCGTTTGTCAATACATACCTGCTGTAGGGAGACACTACATCACGCATTCTACTGTTCGATGTGCTCGTCCGGCGTTGTGTTGTCGGCTACGCTGTGCCTTTTTGCCGCGCGATTCCAAAGGGGGACATTCCCACGACTGATCCTTCGTTCTCTCCTCGTCGCACAGCGTCGCCATGTCTTCCTGTGCTGTCGTTGGTCTCGCTCCCTCTCTCAGACGAGCCGTATGTGTGTCGAAATTCGGTGTGTATTTGGCGAGGCTCCTCTGGGTGCTGACGTCGCGAGCTGCCCTTCGTAGCTAGACATCCAGTTGCGCTGCGATCTGCGCTCGGAAAACGGTACGGTCACTCGTTCTGTTTTGGCGGCGATGAATGCGCATCGACTCTCCTCTTCCCTCGTCTGTCAGTGGTGTACAGACACAATCTTTTCCCTCGTCTGCCTCGGAGGGAATCTTGAACGAACAACGCCTGAAGCGGCCTTCGAGTCCGCACTTCACTATCTACCAGCCCCAGCTGACGTGGGTCGGTTCCATCGCGCACCGGATGACGGGCGCGGCGCTCGGTGCACGTGAGTTTCCCCTGGTGCTGCCTAACATCTGATGGTGACGACGGTTGATGTCGTTGCCCTCCCCCCCCGGACTTTCTCCTAGTCCTCTACGGATTCTCCATCGCCTATCTCGCTGCGCCCGGCACGTTCGATAGTGCCCATGTGATCGAGTTCGTGGCGGGATTGCCCGACTATGTGAAGACGTCTGCCAAGGTGTTGCTCGCGGCGCCATTTGCGTTCCACGGGTGGAACGGCGTGCGTCACCTCGTGTGGGACCTGGGCAGATGTGTGTCTCCCCCCTTTTTCTTAGGTGCATGTCGGCTGAATTTCCATTGCGAACCCGTGTAGTCATGACCGTGAAGGGCGCGTATAGTACGGGGTATGCTGTCCTGGGGGCGACGGCGCTCTCGACGGTGTACCTGGTCTGGTGGTGAAGCGGGTGGTAGGTCTGGGTGGTGAATCTGGGGGACGTTGCATGTTCGTCCGTCGTTTACTTCACTGTTTCGAGATCAAACGTATATGACCGTTGTTGTGCGCGCTCGTTGGTGTTGTTCGCGGGTCAGCGTCGCCCTCTCAGGGTCTCGGCGGTCGACGCCGGTGGGTGTCGTATATGGCAATTGGGCGTCGAGGAGGACCCACAGAGGACAACAGTCACCGGTTTGGTCGTGAAACGAGACGTCCTCGACTGCCATTCGAGACGAACAAAGAAAATGGACGGCCCCGTTAAAAAAAGAGCACGGCTTGGGATCTGCGACAGACACCCACCCCGTCTCGTCCGCTCCCACTCTCACCATGCCTGGAAGCAGTGCGTCGCCCTGGTCGGATGTTTTTGTTCTTCTTTTCAGTTCTCATCGTCTCCCCAGGACCCGCCTCTCCCGCTCCCAAGTCTCCTTTACCGCCAGCGCTCGTTCCGGTGCGGGTTCCCCTCGGCTACTACCCCATCGAGGTTGTCCAGTACTGGCGGGGCGAGTACGCACCCGGCCATCCTCTACCCCTGCACTGGGCCATCCTCGTCCGCACCTCCGCTGAACGAGGCAACTGCCACGAGATCGTCGGGGACATCAACACCTACACGACCCAAGACCGTTTCGACATCCCGCTCCCGCTCCCCCCGCACCACCACCACCACCACCGACAGCAGCGCACAGGGGACGCAGCCGCAGAGTGGCGCGGGAGTCACGTTGTCGGCTACGTCTCGCCCGCGCGGCTGGACGACCTGCTGAACCGCATCGCGCTCGTGCCGGTGGTGCGTCGTCGGTTGAGCTGGAACTGCCAGAGCTGGGTGTACGAGGCGTTGAGGGGGTTGACGGACCCGGAGCTGTATACGGACGTGAACATGACGACGCCCGGGGTATTGCAGGCGCAGATGGGGTGTCTGTTGGATGCATGGGAGATGGGGGATATCTAGGGCGGTGGGCTGGCGCTCGCCTGGGGTGGCTGCGGCGATGTGCCGGTGCTTTGGGCGTTGAGTCTCGGACGTCTTTCTCTCCTCGTTCTCTTCTTCGTCTCTTTCTTTTGGCTTTCTCGCTCACACGGACCGTCGACTGCCAATGTGAGTTGCGTTCGTCGGTACGTGAACGGTGTGGGGCTGAGCCCTCCAGGGGTTCCGATCGTCGGTGGATGGCGGTCTCTGCCGTTTCTCCCAAGTCTCCCGCTCGAAAAGACCGTCGCAGGTGGCCAAGGACAGACTCTGGGATCGCCCGACGTCCCAGACTGCTTTGTGTGATGGCCTGACGTTCACATTGGCACATTAGCTCCACATGGAGTGCGAGTGGACCAACGGGTGGGATGAGGTCCAAGCCCGACGTTCAACTCGATGGCCTGCATTGTTCGTTCGCGCTTGTCGGTCACTCGATTCATCCGTCGTTCCAGCGCAAGGACGTCGAAGCACCCCAATACCACACTCTGGATGACGGCCACGTCGGTATGGCTGCACAAAGCAGGTGTGCCTCTGTGGTCGGAAGGCGTCCCCAACACCCCACTCTCTCCCCGCCCACAGCGAACAAAGAGGATGGGAGCGATGCTGCGCCATAAAACGCGTTCTCCTCCGCATCGGCGAGGACGGCCAGTCCTACCTATCTCATCCGTTCCAACCACACACACTACCCATCTCTTCACACACCGCACGGGATGACGTCTGGAAGTAGTAGGTCGCGCTTGTGCTGTCGTCCGCCCCTCGTCGCTCATCGACGGGTCTGCTCCCAGGACCCGCTTCCCCCGTCCCAGAGGCTCCGACACCACCCGTGCTCGATCCAGTGCCGGTTCCGCCTGGCTACTTCCCCATCGAAGTCGTCCAATACTGGCGGGGCGAGTACACCCCGGGCCGTCCGTCGCCCTTGCACTGGGCCATCATCGTCCGCACGTCCGCCCGGCGGGGCAACTGCCACGAGATCGTGGGCGACATGTACACCTACGCGACCCAAGACCGATTCAACATCCCCCTCCACGAGCGCGGCGACTGGCGCGGGGGCCACGTCGTCGGCTACGTCTCGCCCGCGCGGCTGGACGATCTGCTGACCCACATCGCGCTCGTGCCGGTCACGCGCAACCGGTGGACGTGGAACTGCCAGAATTGGGTGTATGAGGTGTTGAGGGGGCTGGACGAACAGGATATGTACGCGGATGTGAAGCTGACGTTGGAAGTGCTGCAGATGCAGATGGGGTGCCTGTTGGAGGCGTGGGAGGTGGGGGACATCTGAGGGCGGGTGGTGGGCGCGGAGGACGACGGTGGTGGAGCTGTTGGCGCATCGTGTCCGTCGAACGGTGGATGTCGACATGGTTTGCGGCGTCGGCCTGTAGAGTCATCGTCCTTGCTAAACGATGGTTGTCGTGTGATGCGCTGCAGTTGGCGAGGCGTTCCTATCCGGCAGACGAGCCGTCGTCTTCAGGCAGGCAGCCACGTCGCCGAGGGGAAGACGAACGTGTCGACCCGGTCACTGACGGCGCGCTTTTCGACGTCTCCTTTTCTTGCTCAAAGGGTCTGGTTCAGTGGGGCTTGAGGGGCTACGTCTGGCACAGGTACTACCGGGGAGATTGACCCGCAACGGGAGAGCTTTTCTGCGTGCGGAGGGGGGACTCGCCTCCCGACTTCTGCGTAGGGTACGTGCAGTTTTCTCAAGCCGAGCCCAAGAGACGCTGGGGAGGGGCACCCACGACTTCATCCGTTGGACACTCGGCCCTCTGAATTCGTAATCCTTCCTGTTGATAGACAGTGGTCTTTCCCCGATATCTGAAATAGAATCCTTCGTGCTACCATAAACACAAGGGAGACACCCGAACGCTACCGAATCGTCCACCTTGACTCCGGGTACACGGTGGTGCACGGAAGAACAACCGCCTTCCGTCACGCGTCACCAGGCTTTCATGCCGAGGTCCTCTGCAATCATGACCGCCGCCTTCTCTCCGATCAATAACGCGGTGGAGTATGTATTCTGACCGAGGATGAAACGGAACGATCAGTGAACCTTGCGTGTCGGTCTTCGTGGTGCTCAGGGAAAAGGGTATGACGTACGTTTCCAACGTTGGTTGGGCAGATGGACAGGTCTGGTAGGCTCACGTCAGGAAAAGGGGCATGTGCCGGACAAGGATGGTTTTGCGCGTGTCACGTACCTGCGACTTTGAGACCTTGGACGCCGTATACGCTCAACCGCGCATCGACGACGCCACCCTGATGACGGGGTTTCATGGCACCTGTCCC
>JBBPJW010000061.1:0-73092 GCA_038088935.1 Pulveroboletus aff. viridisquamosus
GTCTCTCCAGACTTTATCACTTTGTAGTTGGCAGTTCAGCAGCTTTGGTTATTCGCAAGAAAGCCCTTCTCAGAGAATCAGGCCCTTCAGTGGCAGGCAGTCTTTAGAAGTCAGGAGCAAGAGTCTCTTTCGTGTCCTCCTCGCAGTCACTACTTTGCAGCAACCACTCAGTTGTCCACTCAAGATCCTCCTAGTAGTTTTCCCACAGTGTTCCTCCCCCTCGAATCATCCTCTAGGTGTAGTCTCTGATTCTCAGAGTCGTAACAGCCTCATCTCTGATCCCCGCTCCATGCTTTCTCCACTTCTCTTACATGAGTGCTCCTTTACTGCTACTGGTTACTAGGTATGCAGCACACTAGGGTAGGCCATAGCTACAATGGTCCATGTGCCTTCCCTGGGCAATATATAAGGGGCAGATACTAGTGGTTAAGCCTTAGACTTTTTACTTAGTATTTTGCATCAAGTTGCACTTCTTTGGATTTCCAGTCCCTTATAGGTCAGGCCCCATAGTAGCTCGGGCACGAGTTCTCTTCGAGTCCTCCTTGTCATTTTCCCCTCCTTGGTGGCTTCTCTTAGAGCACTCCTTTAGGTTTTCCTCTTTCGCATTCCTCCTCTTTCTTTCAGGTCTAGGTGTAGCTTCTGGAAATCCAGAGTCGTAACAATAATATTTCCAAGAAAATCTTAATAATATACTCTCATTATTACTAGGCTTAATTCTCCTTGTCTTGCCTGTTTCTCATATTAAGCCATGAGATCACTCTTTTTCCCATCTCTGAACCCTCCATAAATCTGTTGCAATCCATGCAATGACCACTTTCACTCTCACGTGATCGTGGGAATCCCATCCCATAACAGGCTAAACCCTAGCTTAGGACTAGGCAATACTTATACGAGTACCTATAAGGTTAGTGACACGAGGCACATCTAGGATCTTCCCTAGATCTCCCCTGGATCTTCCCCGATCCTGGATCTCGGATCTCATCTGTCGGATCTGACGGATCTGATCTGATCTGTGGCTAGAGATCCCCGTCCTCGTTGTTACCTGACCTCTTATCTTCCATTCCCCCACATCCCTTCATCTCCGCTCCATGCATTCTCCATACGGCTTACACGAGACTGCTCCTGTTACGCCATAGGCTGGCTTACTGTACAACCTTAGGGTAGGCACTCATGTACCTGGTCCGTGCTCGCCCTAGAGTAGTATATAAAGGCTGGCTACCGGTGCTAAAGTCTCTCCAGACTTTATCACTTTGTAGCAGCAGCGTTTAGGCTTTACAGAAGCTCTTCTTAGGAAACCGGGCCCTTCAAGGGATCAGGATCTAGGTCGTCTCGCGTCCGTGTCTCATCCGAGTCCTCTTCGTCATATTGTCCTCCAGAGATACTCCTCAGTTGCTCCTCGTCTGAGCCACCACTAGAGTTGTTCTTCAGTGTCACTCCTCTTTCATCTTCATCTAGGTGTAGCCTCTGGTTTCCAGAGTCGTAACAAAATCAGAATACCAAGCTATACAAGAATATATCACATAAGATGAAGCTATTTTGGTCTTGGCTTGAAGACAAGAGCAATGAGACTGAAAGCAAGAGTAAAACACTATCTTAACCCCTAAATCAGGCTAGAAAAGTGGAAAAAAGTACTTAAAAGTAACTAAACTAGAGAAATTATGCTAGAAAGCCTAGTGTTATGCAACTAGCAAACACAACAGTTCACAGCATGTGACCATGGGAACTGGTAAGCATGTGATGCAAATGGTTGCATAGTCATGTGACCAGGAGCATATGATTGTGCAAACAAGTAGCCTTATAAGGATAACCCTAGGCTAAGGCTAAGTTCTATTTATCAGAGTATTCTCCTGCACCAGGTATCAGTCACATGATGTGGCAGATCTCAGATAAGATCTAGATCCAGTACCCAATGATATCTAATCTTATGATCTAGATTAGAATCTGATCTGTGGCAGAGATCCAAATGGGATCTCCTTGGCCTTATGGTGGCCATGCCTTTTTCATAGATCAATACCAGTGCACTTCCATTCCTCCCACATCCTCACAGTGTGGCTTCTCTTCCATATTATCCCTTGATCCATGAGGCCATTGCCTTACTCCTCATATCTGCCCCATGCTTTCTCCTCTCCTATTTAATAGAGCCAGTAGTGCTATTGGTGTCTATAGATAGCATAGGTTAGGGTATGCTCCCTGTACTTGGTCTGTGCACAGACCCAGGCAATATATAAGGCAGGGGGTGCAAGCTGGGGAAACCCAGTCTTTCTCTCTTGACCTCTAGGCTGGTTATATAGGCTGATTACTCAGTGCTACTGGCTAGGGTTTACACAAGGGCCCAGGTCTTATCCATTCTCTATTCACCTAGTTAGGGGCCACTAGCTTAAAAGCCCTACCAGTTATCTAGGACAGTTAGGAGCATTCACCAAGAAAGTATCAAGTATCAAGGCAGAATGGTAGTTGCCATTTCACCTAGAAAGCTAATATTACAGGTGATTAAGTCTAAAAAAGACTTGACTTACCCAGAAGCACTATTATATCTATAGTACACAAGTATAAACAACTGAAATAGGAGTAACAAGTGTAAAAGTGTAAAAACCATAACAGAAGCCAAGTCTCATTTAACCCAGGAAAACTCTTTTTAACTCTTTTTCAGAAAACCTCCGGACTTCCTTGGAAGTCCCCAGAACTACATCTTCTTCCACAGTTTAAGCCTCATCACTATGCTTAACCCTGAAGTTAGCTTCTGGAGTTTTTCTCCTCTGAAATTCTAAGTTCTAGTTTATCTAGCATCTAGAAATCTTGAATTTTAACAGTATTGAAACTTTTAGTTTTAACAGGTAATGGGCACTATTATTTGCACAGTGTATCCAATATATAATCTGCCATTCAAAATTCAGCATGACTTTTCAATTTATGCCCTTTGATATTTTCAATACCATATTCTTACCAATGTCTTATTCTTCTTATCTTACTTTATAGACCTGTTAGCATCTCAATTGTTGGCATAATGAGATTAGCACCACTACCACACATATTATATTATTGCCAGATACCTATATTTAGAGATTCTACATGAGAAAACCACTTACTAGAAATTTGCTGCTTTACTGCTGGAAAACCTCATTTTTGCATATAAAAATTACAATCCAGAGGATTCCTCAAAGGCATTCCAATCACAGCTCATTCTCTCCATACTTGGTTCTTACTTGCAAGCTATGGTGGGCTGAGTTAATGTCCCTGGCATTGATCTTTCTATGAAAAATAATCATGGTATAAGAGGTATGCTTATACTCTGCACTGCTGCAGTAATTTCCATTTCCATTTTGTTGCTTGATCTAATATTTGGTTTTAGGTTAATCATGCCTTGAGGTTCATTGCTGAGAATCAACTTGAAGAGCTTGTGGCTTTGAAAGCTGCCAATATACCAGAATTGGGCTTATATGACAAAAAGAGTGGTAATTAGTTACATTGCAGAGTTTCAGTTACTTTTAACAAGGATTCCATGTTCTTACAGAAAAATTGGAAAGGGTAACAATTTCTTATTATCAGGCCATCTCAAAATGCAACAAGCATTTTATATTTTCAAAAACATTATTGCAAGTGTGCTATACTCACTTGCTACTAGCATAGATACCATATTGGATTTAAAATCTATTGATAAAAACAAGCTAAAATATTGTGCCTGAATTTGTAGGTATTGTGCTCCTATCTATTTTTTTACTGACTTTCTCATATAGGATTGGATTTGTTACCAGTACTATTTGTGTGGTTCTATTCATGTGCTCATAATATCATATATTTCCTGTTTTATTTACTTATTTACCAGAATCCCCCCCTTTCCTGGTCAAACCCTGCATACTTTAACATGATTTTTTTAGTACAATTGATTGCTTTTTGTCATCCAAATATATGAAAGCAGGACAAAGTAGTAGTCAAAGTATGGAAAAATAGAAGTCAAAGTATAAAAAGTATTATACACTGGCACTACTTAGCTAGGGGCTATTTTTCATTCTTACTCTAAGCTAAGTTCTCTTTACTATTTACTATCTTTGACCGCTTTCTTTGATCTTATCTTATCTTATCTTATATCTTATCATGCCATGAGGTTGGATCTAGCCTTGTCTAGCCTTTGTACCTCATATAGCATAGCCTTTTATCTTATTGTAGCCTAGACTTTCTCTGATATTATGGCCTAGCTGTTGCAAACCATGCAACGACCACTTTCATCTTCACGTGATCGTGGGAATCCCATCCCTATTCGGGCTAAACCCTAGCTTAGGACTTGGCTATATATTATACGAGT
Source organism: Pulveroboletus aff. viridisquamosus (assembly GCA_038088935.1). Classification (NCBI taxonomy): domain Eukaryota; kingdom Fungi; phylum Basidiomycota; class Agaricomycetes; order Boletales; family Boletaceae; genus Pulveroboletus; species Pulveroboletus aff. viridisquamosus. The sequence continues at coordinate 4,301 of JBBPJW010000061.1, forward strand.
ACTCATAAGGTTAGTGACCACAAGGCACATCTCTGGATCTTTCCCAATCCTGGATCTCGGATCTCATCTGTCAGATCTGACGGATCTGATCTGATCTGTGGCTAGAGATCCCCGTCCTCGTTGTCACCTCACCCCTTACCTTCCATTCCCCCACTTCATTAATTACCCGATCCATGCATTTCCCTTACGGCCTACACGAGGCTGCTCCCGTTATGCCATTAGCTAGCTTACTGTACTACTTCAGGGTAGACATGGATGAACATGGTCCGTGCACCTCTTACCGTAGTATATAAAGGCTGGCTACAGGTGGTAAAGTCCTCAGACTTTATCATTTTTGTAGAACAGCAGTTTTAGGCTTACAAGGTTAAGCTCTTCTCGAAGACCAGGCCCTTCAAGGGACAGATCCAAGATTAGTCACGCACTCGAGTCTCCTCCGTGTCCTCCTCGTCACCATCATTCGTAGCTCCTCGGTTGCTCCACGTCAGAGCCTCCTTTAGGGTTTCCTCTCATTCAGTGTTCCAACTCCTCAGTCATCGCCTAGGTGTAGTCTCTGGTCTTCAGAGTTGTAACACTAGCCCTTTAATGTTATATCTTACCTTTGCCTTGCTTTCTTTTACTAATTACTCTCTATTTGCCATTGATTCCTATTTAGTTTCCCTTTGCCCTATTTCCTTATTTAGCATTGTTCTTTGTACACCAGCCATCTTATGTATTCCTCATGGCCTGATCTATGCATACTTTGTAGCAATATATAAAGTGACAAGGCCATAGACTGGTTTTCCAGTCTAGAGCACTTGTTTACTTGTTTACCTTGTTTCCTAGTGTCTCCTCTAGGCTGCCATTCTTTTGTCTCCCCAGTATTGGATACCCCCCAAGGTGGTTTCCTCTTGCTGTTGGTTTAAATCCATAATAAAAAGTAGCAGGCAAGATATGGAAAAGTAGCAGTCAAAGTATGAAAAGTAGCAGGAAAAGTATGGAAAAGCATAGAGATCTACTTTGTGTACTTTGCAATATAACCTGCCAAAGTATGCAAAGGTAATACAAAGTAATAACAAAGTAATAAAAAGTATGAGAAAAGTAATTAGTAAATTTGCTAATATGTTATGACAGATCCAATGAACAGAGCACACACAGCACATCCTGATTAGCCTCACTTGCCTAATTAGTCTATCTGGTAGCTTATTGGATAGGCATGAAAGCATAGCTACTCAGCAGTTATTATTAGATAAATACCAGTTACTTCTATGGAACATAATATATGACCATGTATCTTTTAAAGGGAGCTATTATTACATCTTGCAAGTACTTTCATGCATCACATGCCAAGTGGTAGAGACATATCTGCATATGTCAACAAGTACCAGGAGACTATAGATATTATAATGCACATTTTTCATTCTTTTCATTTTTCCCATCTCTCCACTTTCTCTTTGACCCTTCATATTGTCACATTACATAACCCTGGTAACCCTTACCATTTCATCTTTTACATCTTCACATTGTCACACTTTCACACCTTCACATATCACAGGTCTAGGCCATAATATCATATCATGTTATAGCTTTATGTTTATCTCATGTATTTCTAGATTCCCACTTCCTTTATGCCATTGGATGTCTTACTGTACATTAGTTTAGGGTAGGCCAGATCTACATGATCTGTGCACATCCATATAGCATATATAAGGGCTCTGGTTCAAGCCTGAATTTTTCCAGTCTTGCATACTTAAGTTTTGTTTTATACAAGTTTTTAACTTCTTGTTTTATTGTTATGCATTTAGTAAACATGACAGTCTCTAGCATGTGACCATGGGAATTGTTGAGCATATGATGCAAATGGTTGCACAGTTATATGACCAGAAGCACATAATCATACAAATAAATAGCCTTATTAAAAATGACCCTAGGCTAAGATTAAGCTTTATTCCTTAGAGTAATTCCTTGCACAGGTATGGGTTACATGATGTGGCAGATCTCAGATGAGATCCAGAAATAGTCCTGATGACATTTGATCTTATAATCTAGATAGAGAATCTAATCTGTGATAGAGATTCAGATGGATTTTCTCAGCCTTATGGCTGCCATGTCTATTTCATTTCTCTGATCCTGTGCACTTCCCTTCCATTCTTTCACATCCTCATGGTGTGTTATTCTCTTCCATTTTAACTTCTTGATACATGAGACCACTGCCTTACTTCTTCATATCCACTTCATGCATTTCTTTTACTATTTATGATCAAGCTGTTATTGCTACTGGTATCCATAGGTAGTAGTACTTTAGGGTAGCCTCCTTGTACTTGGTCTATGTGCAGACCTCTGCAATATATAAGGCAGGAAGTGCAAGCTGGGGTTTTTCTAGTCTTGCTCTCTTGACCTTTAGCTGGATATACAGATAATTGGAGGTCTTCTCAACAATTTTTTATACAGTATCTGCTAGCTCTGCTTATACAGGAGTAGTGGTCTCATCTTTTTTTCATTGCCTAGTTTGAGGCCACTAGCTCAAAAGCCCTTTCATCAGTTCAGTCCAGAAGCATTTACCAGGTGTCCAAGTTATAAGTTTAATAGGTAGAGCCCCATCTCACTTATATTCCTCTTGCCTAGTTCCCTGGCCTCTAGCACAAGCCCAGCACAAGCCCTTTATCCTTAGTTGATCTAGTAATGTGATAGTCATGTTTCAATAGATTATCTTACCAATGCCATACTTGAAATCCAGGAATTGTTATAAATTAGCATAATACTATCTAGCCAAGGGGCTATTATAGTAGGTGCCATTCTTTCACCAGACAGGTGTTAGCAGAGAAAATTTGCCCCAAAAGCACACTTTGTGCAGCATCAAAGCTGCAACTCCATAGTACAAGATCTATGCATTTTGAACATTTTATATACTTTTTCTTGTCACTTTCCCTAACATTGTGGTCACATGACAGTCACAAAATGTGACAGAGAGTAACACCACTTGGTGGTTTGGTGTGCCAATTAACTTTTCAACTACTTCACAGGACCTTTAAATATGCCCCAGATATAATGGACAATAAATTTTATTTGTGAAATTGTGACATTTTATTAAAACTACTATATGATTATGGCTGTCAAGGTTGTGGTATATGATAGTATCTTGACATCCAGCACAGCAACTGTATGTGGCCAAGTCAAACAATGTTCTGGCCATGTTTAATACATTGATAGAAGAGTGATAAATATATTGCAATAGAGGTTATCATGGAGTTTATTGTATTAATCATCTATATGGTGGCTGGCATGATACTGCACTTGGATGAGGACTATAAACTCCAAAAGACCAACAATCTTACACTGCACCATTATTGAGCAGCTGATGACTGAGCAACCTTGACAGTACATGCTCAATACCACTGTCATTGTTAGAATTTGTGATGACCTACGCTTTAGCGATTACATAAGCTAATACCTTCATCGGACCATTAGTTACCTTAGGATCCTTAGTGACTACAAGTATCCTGCAGGTTAGTATTTACTTACCTACCCTAATATACAGTAACTACAAGTATCCTGCAGTCCAACTATGTTCCCTGTCCTCCCCTGTCCTCTCCTCAAGCAAGCAAGGTTTCCGTCTGAGTAGACAGTAGCAAGGTTGAACCGGACACTCTCAGTAGATGAGTCAAGGTTATTTAGATACCCATTCTGACTGCCATCTGTGAGAAATGGACATGCTAATATCAATGCATGAAAACCGAATGTCAGAACTGCGTAGTCAAGCACTCTCCCAGCTGCCTCAAGGAGCAGTCACCAATCGGTTTGGAGAGTGCTCCGGCTTAATCGAGCTCCTGAGATGACTATCCTTCTTCCCTACCAGCCTGTGTACCCGTAGCCAAGGCAAGTTGGCAAAGAGTTACTTCACAAAGGCAAAGCTCAGCGAGGGAGTTGTGAAGGAGAAAATAGTCGAGGAGAGCCTTATAGGGTATAGGGACGAGTGGATTATGTAATTGAACTCAGTAACCCTGGTACGGCACGGGCATGAGTGGTTATCGATTTATCTGGCAAGCCAGAAAGATCTCCCTGTGGGGTTGACTGCGCAAACTCACGCCACGGCAGGCATACCCCGAGCAGCTGAAACGATCCCCTGAATATACCCCGCAGTGACTAGGCCATCAGGCATTTCGGGATCTGCCACGGGTGTGCACCTTTCCCACAGGAAAGAAACACTGTGAACGAGCGTCTTGATCGTTTGTACTCGGTCATGCCCCAAACAAGTATGATGGTCAGTGACCCTTTGTGGTAGGGCAAACTTTGGTCAGCGGTGTTGATCTCATTCGGTATGATATCAAGTGGTGCGCCCGGTTCTCTGCGGTCGCCCAACGGTCTGATGGGTCGGGGAACCGGATAAGCCCGAGCCGTTACTCCAAGAGATGCCCGCACTGATCTGCAAGTCGGCTGTGTGAGCAACTACAGCCATAAACGACGTTCATAGTAGATCCGAGTTTCCTGACCTGAAGGCTAGGATAGTGAGTCGAGGCCTAGCTAGCGTCACCCGACATACTTAGTCATGTCATCTCCAGGGGGTCCCATCTTGTCTCACGGCGGACGATGCATGTGGTGCGTTTTTGGCAAAGGCGTCCATGAGGATATCTGAACATGATATCTCTGAGACACCATCGAGTCTCGGAGATTTACACTGATGGATCCATATAGTTGCATGCCAGCTAGAATACGATGCCTCTGGCCGTCATGGAAAAAGTGCGTCTGCGACTGCATCCTTGTCCGTCCCCATGGCTCACTCTATTTCAAGACCCTGTGAGATTGGATGAGACCCAATCCGACCAGGGTTGCATTGTTACCCTTGAAAGTCACGCACTTAAACGATGCCACGATGGTTTCGAGTTTCAGTGTCAGATTTCTCCAGCCGAGCCGACTGCGCAGCATGCATCGGACTGCTGTCACCCATACTAGACAGTGACGAAAACCGCGTGTCGCTCCCACCCCTTTGGTGGCTTCTAGGAGCAAGTACAAGTTCCTGGAGGTGCCTGATCCATCAGCACGTCGACGACAACCATGACGGCAACGTTACCTCCTCTCTTTGAACTCTCTCAATCCGAGTCTGTCCTCGATACGGCCAGTTAGCCTCTGTAGTCTGCAGGTAGCGGTAGGGAGTCATATTCAACCTCTGACGCAACTTGTGAGGATCGTACACCGGTGGTCCTCTACTATACACTGTGCGATATCTGGTTTGATGCCAGCATCTGGGGGACGTCGCTTTAAAACATGCAAGTCCGGTTTGAGGGAGAATCGAGACTGTGCCATGACAACCCGGCCATACTAGAAGTAGTCCCAGAGGTACCGGAGCAAAGTCCAAGTTTCACTGTCAGTGTCGTGACGTACAACACTGGCCGTTGGCAAGGAGCAAAGATTGAAGGTACCCAAACTGGCTCGGACCCTGAACTAAACCTTGAAGCAACGACATCTCGCGCACTGATGATCTTGGTTGCTGATGACCCTGGGGAGGGTCGTCGGGCCAGTGCTTCTCGCTGCCGCCGACGTAACTTTGACGGCCCGGGAACCCGGACAAGAAGTCCATCCACAAGCACCATCTGTAGAACGACTCAAGCGACGTTTTCAAGAGCGATTCGATGAAGAGACCAACTTGATGCCTTTGTGCGTGGCATTTGTGCGGGATGCTTGTTGTTCACAAGCTGAGATCCGTCCAGCGGTCGTGTACGCACCCCATGTTGCTCGTGACGGCATGCTTTTCGGTACGAGAACCTTCGCATGCCGAGAGAATCGATGTCGACTAGGGAAAGGTGCTGACAAGTCATGGACACGCTCCTTCACACCTCACTCGGCCACTTTCAATGCCCCAATAAAGTCAGTACTATCACAACCAAAAGGCCCACTCTTACCTACCCCCATGACACTTAGCGAGTTGCTTCGCAGGGTCATCCCGCTCTCGACAAGTAAGCCTTGTAAATGGCCTCCCTTGCCGGCGTAGTGCTCATTGCTCCCTTCTAGGAGACGTCAGCCAGTAAGGCAATGATCCCCTCGCCACATTTATGACTCCACTGTTTTTTTGTCACATAGATTCGACCGTGGCGATGTATCTTTTATCATCGTCGCCGGTGCAATGGTAGCTTTCATGATTCCAGGCCTCGGTTAGCACAATATTATACAGAGAGGTGCCACTGGATTTCTACTGACCCCTTTTCTTTGTAGCATTTCTATACTCCGGTCTGGCTAGAAGAAAATCCGCATTGTCCCTGATCTGGGCCGTGTCCGCAAGCAATGCAGTATGCATCTTCCAGTGGTATTTTTGGGGCTATTCATTAGCCTTTTCTCCAACTGCGACCAACGGATTCATCGGAGATCTCGCCAACTTTGGCTTGATCAACGTACTTGACGGTCCGTCGCCGGGCTCACCTCTCATCCCAGCCTTGTTATACAGCTTTTATCAAATGGAATTTGCCTGCGTAACAGTGGGCATTCTGATGGGCGGGATTGCGGAGCGCGGCAGGGTTCTCCCCACCATGATATTTACATTTTTGTGGATGACCCTCGTTTACTGCCCCTTGGCTTGCTGGGCATGGAATGCCAACGGGTGGGCATTCAAGTGGGGTGTTTTTGATTATGCTGGTTAGCCTTGTGTTCATCTTTGGTCTTGTCACCCTCCAAACTGATCCCTCCATGACGCCTAGGTGGTGGACCTGTCGAGATTGGCAGTGGGGTTGGTGGGCTTGCATACGCGTGGATTCTCGGGAAACGACAAGACAAGGAGCTGCTGAACTTCAGACCACATAATGTGTCCATGGTCAACCTTGGCACATTCATCCTCTGGTTTGGATGGCTCGGGTTCAACGGAGGTAGTGCGTTTGGTGCGAACCTCCGCGCAATCACAGCAATATGGAACTCCATGCTCGCAGCTGCGTTCGGCGGGATCGTTTGGTGTCTCCTCGATTATCGCCTCGAGCGCAAGTACAGCATGGTTGGCTTTTGCTCAGGAACGATCGCTGGCTTGGTTGCTGCCACTCCAGCTTCGGGTTTCATCCAACCGTGGGCGGCTGTCATCACGGGCGTCGTCACCGGCGCAGTTTGCAACTATGCGACAAAAAGTAAGTGTCCTGCAAGCCTCGCCGATTCACTGTTTGATCCATTCCTATAGTCAAGCTCCTCCTCAAGGTCGATGATGCCCTCGATCTCTTTGCTGAGCATGCTATGGGTGGTGTCATCGGCCTACTCGCGAACGGTCTCTTCGCATCGCATTCCGTCATCGCCCTCGATGGTGTCAACACCAACATCAACGGGGGTTGGGTCGACCACAACTACAAACAGCTATACATGCAGTTTTCCTATGTCTGCGCTGTTTGTGCCTACACCTTCGTGGTGACAGCGCTTTTAGCCAAAGCTATCGATATGATTCCCGGCCTCCACCTCAGAACGACACCCGAGGGCGAAAGTCTTGGTTTGGATGAAGTCGAGGTGAGCCCGTGCCGATTCACCCAGATCGCTCCAGCGTGTAGTAATACTTTTGCGATAGATCGGGGAATTTGCGAACGACTATATCGAGGTGCAGAGAAGTTATTCCCACTGGACGACAGTCAACAATCCTAGGAGTGAACAAGTAACCGAGGTGCCAACAGTTGAGATCTATTCCAAGACAGACGAGCACGAAGAGCCAGACCTCCAATTGCAGATTCATCATGTCGAGAGAGAGGGTGAAAAAGAGGAGCCGGAATTCGAGCCCATTCCAGAGATTCTTGAGGGACGGGATCACATCTAAAGCTACAGAGGCTCCCGAAAAGTCCCTTTTGTAAAGGGGCAATGGGAGAGGCCGAGTATCATTGTCTACTGTCTCGCTCGTTATGCAGCTAAATTTTTTAAATAAAACCGTCGACTTCCTTAGCTCTCTTTTACTCGCAGTTTGTCATTGTATTGTGTTAAAGCAGTTATGGCAGGGCAATCGAATATGCATTGATTGCATTGATTGTATACAATCCGAGCCCTCTGCGGTACAGTACCCTAGTATGAGAGAAGTAGTAAATAAAGACTCACGGCCCCCAATCAACAGTCCCATCCCAGCACAAAACTACTATCCCCTGAGACGCGAGTGCTATTTTCATGAACGTCTGCATCAGCACCGGAAATCGTCAGGGCACCACAAATGCCCGAGCCAAACTCCTCATGCAGGAGAAGATCGACAACATTGCGGGAAGCGATGGTTTCAGTCTCCATCGTTGAAATGAACCTGTAGGCAGTTGGTCAAACAAGTGAAAAAACAAGAGGACAGCATGACTCGCGGTTCGAATGCGTTCACATAGTAGAATCCTTGGTCGATCTTGACTGGAGGAAACGTGGCCGTGGAGGGCAACACTGGGTATGCATCCCACTGGGCCTGCACTTGAGAGAAGGAAACAAACAAACAGAACATAAACACTGACCTCTTTCCTGTACACCCAACCAACATGGCCAAATGCCTTAGAAAGCCACTCGTCCGAGACGCGCTGCTTCGAAAAGATCTTAACCTTCCACTCTTCTTGGTCGTTCCAATGACCGGTTTCGTTCACTTTGCGCACATGACCATGATACGAGAGTGAGTTGAATTCGGGTTCAACTCCACCAGACTGTATGCCGTGCGACGTTGTTAGAATTGTCTTCGGTATGTGGTCATCCGGGGACAAGCCGAAGTAGTTTGCTTTCATGCTACTATCTAGGGTGGTGAGGAGCGTGACGTGAAGATGAATGTATGGCTGTTGCGGAATTTGGTCCGCGAGCTCAGACGGAATTGTGATGCCTGTCTGGTGGAAAGGGGCAGCAAGAATAATGCCTCTGTACACCTGCGTTCCCGAAGAGGTGCGAAGGGCCCACAGAGATGAGTCGGGAATGCGACTAATTTCTTCGACCTGCATGGAGGAGCGTCATTCAAGCCGCACCACAGAACACGGATAACAGTGCTATACCTCTGTGTTGAGGTGGACGTTGGCGCCTGATTTGTTGAGGAAATTTTCAAATACGTGGAAATTGCCAGAGGCCACAGAGGACGCGCCGACAGCAGCCATGGAGACTGTGCATCCTAGCCCGTTGATTTTATCGACATCCTAGAATATATGGTTACTCAGCAACACACCCTGTTTCTTGAGATTGGAAAGAGCAACCCTACCTGGCCATAATTGACGCGTGTAGAGGCATCAATCATTTCTTGTGCAAACAACTCAGAGACACCGTTCGCTTTGAGATAGTCGAGGCATGTAGAATTAGCAATGCCATCCCATTCGAACGTGGCGGCGAGGTCCGCCACATCATCCCACCGGGGCGACTCAGTTGTGTACAAATCCACAAATCGCGAGGTCAGATCTGAGACGCTTGGAAGCAGATCAGTGGAATGACATGAAAGGGTCGTTATCTATTTACAGTTTTTGGGTCTTGGCTGGAGCGGTGTAACCATACCTCCACAAGATTTTGAGTGTTGTCCACCAATTCTTGTAGTAGCTGGAGCTGTCCATCTTTAGCCAGATATCAAAAAGCAGTTTCTCACTGGGCAAAACGGGCACGTATTGCTTACGACAAGGACAAACTTGCTGCCATCCCATATCCCCGTATCCGAAAATTCGTCAATAAAGTCGCTGAGAGTGAGGTTAAAGTCCTTTGATGCCCTCATCATATTCTTGTTCGCATCGACGAAGATCGAGGCGCCGAGCTCCATTGGTGCGTAGGCAGAATCATCATAAGGGAACACGGTCGTGCTGCCTAAGTGTCGCAGACATATTGATGAAGCCCGCACGCTGACCGAACATGACACTCACGACCGCCAATGTAGGATGCGCGCTCGTAGACGTCGACCTCGACATCGATTTCGGACCTCTCCTTCGCCTTTGATATCCAGAACGCTGCAGACGAGCCTGCAGCGCCAGCTCCGACAATGGCTATACGAGGAGTTGTAATGGCCACTTGCTCTTCCTCGACGATTGTTTGAGTGGACTTGAGAAATGGAAGCTTGAACGGAAGTTGGAATGCAATCGATGGAGATAATAGTGAAACATATAGAATGGTGCGCGTGAGGGAATACATCCTGGAGGTAGTGAGGATGTGGGTGCTGTGTTACCGTTTCGCCACCGCAGAAGTAAAAGCTCCGCGAAGCACCGGCACTCTCGTCGTTCTAATGGTTGGCCCCAGACTTGCTCGTGTGGTGTATCAAGTGACTGCCAATGCCCCCCGATGCATTCATTCTGGTTCTTTGACTACATCGTACAGCCAGAAATACGCCGACAAGCTCCAACTAAAAGCCCAAGAGTGAGCATACCCGACTTTCGTGTCCCTTTGGCGCAATTCTGACAGATGCATTCCCATACACGTTGCGTCTCCGTGCTCATGATCGTCCGACCGCAGAAAGGGACTTGACCTTGAGAAGTTGAAATTGCGGGCTCGCGAGGAAGCTCAGTGCAAGCAGAGGCGGGAGGGTGCCTCCCTTCTCGCGTCGTTCAGGGGAGCTGACAATGCGCACCTGCATGTGAAGACCCGACCTAATCCCTCGAAAGGTGCAAGAGAAGCCAATACACCCAAGGACAGCTCCCCAGTAAAGGTAAGCCTCCTTGGTGGGGTTACTTGCTTGCAGCTGCACTGAGCTCGGCACGGACTCGCCAGCCACTTTCCTCCATACTGAGTCTACCGAAACTTATGGCCACACCGCACACATCATCGCAAATAGCTGCATTGTGGACCGCGTACCATGCCTCACGAACCAAGGGTACTGGAAGAGGCTACATTTGTGCTTCTCTATCTTTGGAGTCATACAGCGCAATGATGCGTGTTGCAAAAAAGTATCCGAACTTCGTCGTGCCGGTACCCAGGGTATCTAACCCAGGTCCACCCACCGATGGAGACACTGGCACGGCCCATGAGTTCTTTTTCTTGCAATGGGACTTCCATCCAGCTCCATCCCCCCCCTCTGCTACTGAATCAAATCCATTCGAATCCGTGACATCAGGTTCCTCGAGTCATATCCCGGAATGCACCACTGTCTTGTTTACACCGCTTCGAGAGTACAAACTTCGCATGTCGTTCGCGACACCGTACCTGGTATTGACGTTTTACACGGACATGTCGCAGTCGCATGGGACAGTACTACTTCGCGGAGAGATTACGCCGTCCTCGGTGGCTGTATCACCAGAGCAGGAACCTGGAGAACATTTCCTGCTCAGTCAAGTTGATGCTCAGCTGCTGGCGATGGGTCTTCAGAAATTTTATTTATGGGGGGAGGGTAGAAAGGATGGTGACCGCGATCTATCTGCCGAAGTGTTGTTGAAACAATTCCACGAAGAGCCCGAGAAGTTTAGTTGGCAAGACCTGTTGAAAATGTCGAATGTCGTTGCCTAAATTACTGATCTCTGCCCTACTGCGACGGCATTCGCAATTCAAACTCCAGCGCACCCAGCACATGCATTATATTGAAGCAATGAGGGGCACCCTTGACCCACCCGTTCCTGGGGAGCTCCTGTAAGACGATTGTTGGAAAAGCTTGCTCTTGACAGTAATTCCAGTCTTGCCATCTACGTAGCCTGCTACAGGGTTCTGATTATCCGAGTTGTGAAGCCCGGACAGCTGTCCAATGAAGCGCGTCACCTTGTGTGCGAATGACGTTCCCAATGGCTGCAACACCACTGTACAATGTGGGCACCAAGGGTCATTGCAGCACCAGCAACCAACGAGTACTTCAGACGATACTCGTCGTGAGGATTGGTGACGCTAGGAGTGTCGAGAACAATGAGGCATTTGACACTGGACCACCATGACCTGTGATCGATGGATAGGATAGGCTCACCGCTTGGATACGCCCCGTGATATAACTTGGGTCCATGACAACCACGCAGCGCTCCAAATGACTTGATCATTTCCTCGTCGTTCCGAGGGAGAGGGCCTTGCTATCTACACTGGTATCAGATGCAGGCGCATGTCACCCTCATGGATGGGAGCCTTCGGCCAATCCCCAGCCTTCAAAGCCTCTTCCTCCAACTCGAGAATAGCTCTCTCGAGTTCACCTTCGGACCCCAGCTCGAGTTTCCTCACGTTCCTCCCGTACGATTGGCTGAATGCGTCCACCACTCCTTCTATCACGTCTTGGACCTGAATCTGCTTCCCGGCCGCCAGCGCTATGCAACCGGCTTTCACGTCTGCTAGCCCACAAGCAACCACTTTGTCGAACCACTCCAGGGGCTCTTGAGTGACGTTCATTGCAAACCCGTGCGTCGTGAGTCGGTGGCGTACTTGGACGCCAATGCTAGCAACCTTCGTCACAGGGTCCAGAAATACACCAGTGTGTTCCGAGGGGACGTGCGTGAGTTTGTGGGCGTTCGACAGATGGTTCTGAATCATTTTCTGCATTTTGCAAATGTACTCGCGTATACCGACGGGTGGAGACGTGCGACCCAGGTCGAGGAGAGGATAACCAACGAGTTGGCCGGGTCCATGGTAGGTGAGCTGACCGCCTCTGGGAGCCATGACAAAGTCGGCGCCGATCTTTGTCAAGCGCGTGCGCTCTGTCTCAAGTTCGTGTTTGGACTGCCGACGTCCTGACGTATAAACAGGCCTATGTTGCAACAACAAGAGGACATCGTGATGAGATGTTGCACGTCGTGCGGCAAGCTGGATCTGGTGGATCTTCTCTTGCAAAGCTAGCGTCCTCGCGTAAGGTAACGGTGTTTGAAAGTAATGGTAGAACACAGGCGGCAGCGACATGTGAGGGTATCGGAGGAACAGCGAATCGGGGTCGTCGTCACCGCGAGTCCAAGCCAAATGGGGTCCAGCAGGTCGGTCAGGCCGGATCACTAGCCTGCTCAACACAGAGACCGAAATTCTCATCAGACACGCCATTCTCCACCGGGAAGTGCATCTCGCAGTCGAACACGGCGGACCACCTGTACTTTGGACTGTTGGACCCAATCAAAAGTTGGTGATCGCAATGTCTGTGTACATTCATGTCAATCGAGGGACCTACACCTGACTGCTCGCGACAAGTACCCAGGCATCTACCGCTACTTTAACCGAAAGCATTTTGGTGTTCTCGCATAAACTAGCGGCTTTCGGTCATGCTGGGCACGGTTCTGCAAGAAAAGCTCTGGCCCGGCTCAGCACTCACCCCAGGAATGACGGTACGAGAGTGGAAAAGGGGAGATAAATGCCCTCCGAAATGACCATCAGGAAAATCCGAGCTTGCTACGCTTGGAGTGCTTAGAGCGGGAATTGACGGTGTTTGGTGGGCCCCATGACATGTTCTCCTCCTCGAGCATCTCCGCCTGCAGAAAAGCAAGGCGTGTTAGGTATCGGCTCACCGAGTGATCCCAGAGGATATAACGCTCACATATCCACCATCACCGCAAGTTGCAGGTGCCTGCGGCGATGTAAGTGATGATGATTGGGAGTTCTGTGAGATGGTCAGGCCAGGGGATTTGGTAGTCACGTCTGGCCTACCAATGGAAGAGCGATGACCAGCGAGGAAGGATGGTTGTCGAGTGACACAGAGCAATCGTTCGACTTGGTAGTCTGCCAATAGAAAGTATATGGTTGGGGCGACATCATCTTTCGACACCTTGTTGGAGGGCTACCTTTGTGCTACTGACGGAGTGTTTCTTGAACAAGAAGAGGGGAAACATGGCAAACACGCTGGGCAGAGAGAGGGGAGCGACAGAGACACACGGATATAGCGCTCCTACAGTTTGGTAGTGGCACGAGATGAGGTCACATGCGCAGCATCTATGGACCTTCGCCGGTCCACTGCCCCACCATCAACAGGACAGGCATCGATCCGAGGGGGTTCCAGGTGCGCCAGTACCTGCTCAAACAAACACCTTGCCAGAGTCTTCGTCTTCCTCGAGTGCTACCACAGAGACACAAGATCGCCGTGGCATCCAAACAGGCGTACTGAAACCGCCCGGCGATTGCGGGGCCCACTGTTTGGATAGCCATGGGTTGCACTTCTTGTCACGCTGGCGATATGGGGTCGTCTGGGCAACCCATAGTCATCGTATAGGATGACCACCCCGGTGGTTCGCTTTCATCAAACTCTTCCTTGTTATACGTTATTTGACCCGTGTTGGTTCCACGGACGAGATTGTCGATATGTCGTCCATGCCGAGGCTTGTCTGTGTTTTTGAGCCAGTTATCCGGTGCAGTGCCCTCTTCCAGGTAAGGTCTTCCAAGTGTGATACCTCACCCGAACAGTGCAGCTCAGCCGACCACCGTGTTTGTCCTATACAGGAACTCGTTTCAGTTGTCATCTGGTTGATGACGTTTCATGTCTTGCAGTCAAATCCCCGAGTGGGTTGTCATTCACGGCAAGGCTGGACCAAAGGGGGTTGTGTGGATCAGATACAGAGGGCTGATTCAAGAATCATGACACTTTCTTGACGGATGGTAGCGCTCAGCGGTTGCAGGTCAGTCTCTGGAGACCGCATAACACATGTGGTGGAAGGGGTTGTTCAGGCGTTGATCACACATCCTTCCATGCCCTTTTCGTGGTTTCCTTGACCGCCACAGCGATCCCCTAGGGGCATTGGATCCCTTTACGAGAATGGTCAGCGAGCCTGTACGTCATTGCCGACTTTCTCCTATCTATTGTTGCCCTTGAAACATGGTCGCGTCACCAGCAGCGAGTGTCCGTGAGTTTTAGTCACCGAGCATGCTTGGTAACGTTAATTAACACCATGTCAGGGGATTAATGCATATATACGCGATGCTGTGCGTCGGGATGTTCGCTGGGGGTACCAAGCGGACAGAGACAGATATCACAAACCGAGAACTGCACTGTGCTTTAGTACTCGGTCTGTAGGACAATGTGTGGGTAGTTGATAGTGACATGGATTGATGACATAATCGCACCATCGGCGCATCTAACTCGTCTGGTCTCTGCGTCGCAGCAACCGTATTGCCACTTTCTTTCTCAAGGCGCCTTGGTCAGATTGCGTCCAACAGACACGGCGATATGAAGGGGTTTACCAAAGCCATCAAGCGGTTAGTGTTCCCCCTTCTTGTAGCTCAAGCACACCTCCTGAAGATCGGCACGCAACGTACCCCAATCGATGTGCACGCCCTTGCTTTTGTTCGGAAGCTCACACTACCTCTCACAGAACACCTCACCTTGTGACTTCTAAAGTCGGGTTTTCAAAGAGTTAGCGCCAGATCTTTCCGTTCTCCTGCAAATAAATGATTTCATGCTGTTCTCAGAGTCATCCGATCCAGAATTCGATGACTACAACTCCCACTTCTCCGCGCTTGAGCAGTCTACGGAGAAGCTACTAAAGGATACCAAGGCTTATACTGAGGCAGTCATAGGTACGCAATCCTTACCGACGCTTCTGTCCACTATCGACATCAATCCTTCGTTCCTCAGCTCTGCTGACCGGTGCCAATGGCTTTGCAAATCACTTCAACTTCTTGTATTCGCCATTGTCAGGAGAACTCAGCCTAAGCAGCAAACATCCCGATGCCGCTGCCACGATCGCTAACACTCCTCCGTACGCCGAGCACTTGGACGAACTCCGCTCTGCTATAGCACCGGAGCTTGAACTCATCGAAATCCGCGTGGTCGGCCCCGTAAAGGAGTTCCAAGGCGTTCTGAAAGTCATCCGAAAGACGATCACAAAGCGTGATCACAAGCTGATTGATTACGATCGATTCAACAACTCGTTAACTAAGCTTCGAGATAAGAAGGAGAAGAGTTTGAATGACGAGAAGAATTTGTTCAAGGTTTGTCAATCGGTGCACCCGCGCTGCCGTGCTGGAATAACTTGTCTAATCCGTGTTCTCAGCTCGAACAAGACTTTGAGGCGGCGACAAATGAGTATGATTATATTAACAACATGCTGAAGCAAGATCTGGTTCGATTCATGCAGCTCGCGAGCCAGTTCATCGACCCTTTGTTCCACTCCTTTTATTATATGCAGTATGTCCCATTTATTGATTCTTTACAACGTTCATCAAGTAGAAATGTCTTCAACGAGGCTCAACATTTACTACTTGCTCCTTGAGAAGATGAACTCCTTCACCGAGGGCAGATACAATGTCTCTAATGTCCCAGCGGCCCAAATTCAGTCTGACTATGAGAGCAAATGCACGGATGCCTGGAGTCAGATCGAGGACCTCGGCATCACTAAACGAATCGTGTCCACATGTACGTGGGTCGTCTCTGTTAACACCTTCTGTATCTACCTATCCTGCTGACTGTTTCCTTTAGCCAAGCTTGTTCAAGCGAAGCGTGCGGAATCCAGTGTCGGTGCACCTATAGGTCGCTCTCCTAGTGCAGCAACCGCGTCGAGCTCCACAAGTTTTACTTCGCGCTCTATGCCTCCCCCTACGCATGGCGGTGGTTCGTCGTTTGTGAAGAAGGCACCTCCCCCTCCCTTCAGCCAGCCAGTGGCACCACCACCTCCATATTCGGTCTCGAATAACAGCGATAGTGCTGCTGCTGCGACGAAACGCCCCCCTCCACCTCCACCTCCACCTCCACCTCTCAAGCCTAAGCCGAAAGCTGAACCCATGATCGAGTACGTTACGGCGCTATACGATTTCGATGCACAGGTGTGTAGTAGCCCCAAATAAGAAGTCACACTGAGCCCGTATTGTTCAGGCCGATGGCGATTTGTCATTCAAGGTTGGTGACCGGATCGAGATTGTGAAGAAGACAGAAAGTCAGGAGGATTGGTGGACTGGCCGCCTGAACGGAGCAGAGGGGGTCTTTCCTGGTAACTACGTGCAATGTTAAGACACAGTTTACATTGTAGCAATGTCCACTAGACTCGGACTCGGACTACATCGCTCGGTGGTGGTGCAGTCATAAATAACTCCTAAATATCGGGTCCGACTGCCTTCCGTTTGGGGAAGACCCACCTGAACAACGCATTTCCACTCACATTTCCAGCAAAGTATATCTGGGCCTTCATCACATCTGCTCTGCATCTACAGCAGACAGACGTATCATTGCTCACGATGCCTATCAATCAACCTTCCAATCAAATAAAGCAAGTACTCCTGCATATCACAGACGCATCCGACTCACATCCTTCTCAAGACTAACAAACGTCTCCATCGTTCGCCTGAAAAAGGGTGGAAAACGTTTCGAGGTACGAGGAAGACTAATCCTTGTCGAGAAAGCTCGTGCGTATGCCCGAATCACAGATTGCATGCTACAAGAACAAAGTACAAGAATGGCGAAACGGCGTGTCAGTCTGCGTCCGATTTATCCCTCTACTCTGCCTTATCGTGTGTTTGAAGCGAAACCAGCCTCGATGACGTCCTCCAGATATCGAACGTGTTCATCAATGTCTCGAAAGGCGAAGTGGCGAAATCGAACGACCTCCAGAAGGCGTTCGGAACGTCGTCGGTGGATGAGATCGTGAAAGAGGCCTGTCCACCGTCTCCCTCGTCGTCGTCGTCGTCTCCACATGTTGACCACCTTCTAGATACTGAAAAAGGGAGAACTTCAGGTTGGCGAGAAAGAGCGCGAACACGACCTTGCTTCCTTGCGGAAGGAAATTGCGACCCTCGTAGCAGAGAAATGTGTCGATCCCGCAACTCAGCGTCCGTATCCCGTGAATATCATCGAGAAAGCGATGGCAGAGGCAGGGGTGAGCGTGAAAGTGGGAAAGAATGCCAAGAGCCAGGTAGGCCGGGTTCGACTGTGAGTCTTCAGCTGGCCATTGATTTTGGGTTGTGCGTGGGAGTAGGTGTCTGAAACACTACGGCTTATTCAATCTGGATCGAAACTACCCATTCAACGCGCACGGATGCGTGTTCGTATTGCGGTGCCTGCTGCAGACGGACAAGGGTTGGAGGAAAGGATCAAATCAGCAGCTGAGCAGGTCGAGCGAGTGGAGAAGGCAGAGATGTGGGAATATGTAAGCTGGCCATGACTGCTTGGACACGGTCAACTGACAAAAGATCTCATCAGGTCATGTTGATTGATCCTCCTCAGTTCAAGACGCTCGCCGACCTACTTCAGAAGGAATGCAAGGGAAGGGGCCGCCTCGATACGTTGACGTTTGCTGCGACAGCAGATAACAGTTAGATCGCACGAGCAACACCCTCCGGTCACCTTGATTGTACGTGAACACTACCAGAGGATACAGACCGGGTTACAGCGTCGGTCTTTTCACTGTCAGCTTTTTGGGTCTGAATTGACGACGTGTAAATCTTATTATTCCGTTAGGACACCTCTTAATCATGTCTACCTCTATTCGCCAATGTACACACTAATTTTGCGGCGTGGCACTCAACATGACCTCTAGCTGATCTTCCACTAAGCTGACCGAGACCCTATTGAAGTGATCCGAGACGATCGGCTGTGAACGGCTCGGGGTTCAAATGTTAGAATAACGCACCCTTCTAGGTCCCGTATAATGTAGTCGACGTTGTCCTTCGCCTCCCTCACGAGGGTTTCAAGCTGATGAGAAGTACACACAGCAAGCGTTCGAGCACCGGCAACTCGTCCTGCTTTGAGCCCAGACGGTGCATCTTCAATTACCAGGCCTGATGTATACCAGGATTGTCAGCAGTTTTGGGATAATACAACGCCCACATTTCTCGGGAGCTATCCCAAGCACAACTGCGCCCGCGATGTATGGCCCGGGCTTGGGTTTGCCTTCGGTGACGTCGCCCGCTGTCACATAACCCTTCTGCGGGATCGGTAATGAGCACCTGGGGAGGGCGAGGCTTGTATAGAATCTAGATGCTGATAGGGCTATCACCACCAGGTTAAGGAGACACTGTCTGTGTAGGTACCTGATGTGACGATGGTCCATCTTTCCGGCGCTATCTCACTGAGCTGGACTTGGTTGGTAAATCGGAGGCGTGTATCGCCAGTGAGTTGAGTATCCACCTTGTTCAGTAGCCTGTGTGCCCCATTGAGGACTTGAGGTCCTAAACCATCTCGTTGATTCGCCACCAGCTGTTCAAAATGCATGACCTCTTTCTGCAATGGCTCTCATCTGCACCTTGGTTCACGTACATCGATCGACGGATTGACTCACCTCCAACTCTGTCTGGTCTGTGATCTGGCAGTATTCGCGCAAGGTGTCTGTGAGTCTCCTCCCGTGGGTCAAGTGGGCGATATTGCTAGGTATATGAGTGTAGCGCTTGCGAAACTCGTCCCAGGCATGGAGAACGCCAGGAGTGGAGTCGATGAGGGTGCTATGAGGCATGGCATCAGCAACGGAGGTCTTTGCGGTCTACCGTCGTTACCCATCCAGATCAAAGAGGATCTGCGGAGAAACGGTGAAGTGCAGACAAGGGAACGACGAAGTTGCATCCCGTACCGCGTCGACTCGGAATCGTGTCTCGTGTTCCATACTCAGTGAGCGGATGCAAGAAATAAGAACACAAGCCGTGTCCATGACCCGCATTTGGGTCCCTTCAATGCACGCTCTCCTCGACCTCGTGCTCGCTATTGTGTTGCGCCGCAAAGACGGCCATGGCTGTCCCGGTTACCCATTGTTGTCCTATATGCGGCCCTGAAGGCCAATACAAGCCAGCATTGTACCGCACTATTCCCGGTGGTATAAGAACAGCCCAGTGATGGCATGGTCTTTTTTCCCTGTGCTCCTTTGACTTTTTCACCTTCCTTGCTTGTCTTCCTTGTTTCGAGGCATTGACTGCCCCTCACACACAGTCGTTCTGACCTGACACTCCCGACCGCGTTTCAACCGAAAATGATGAGGTTCATCGCGTTCTCCACACTGTTGCTCTCGTCCCTGGTCTTGGCTCGTCCAAACCTCAGACAGCGTCGGTCAAGCTTCCAGCTACAAGGTGGCGTAGACGCCATCGGTCTCAAGTAGGTCCAATCTTGTCTGCGGTTATGCCAAATCCTTTTCTAATCTCTCATCACAGCAACCAGTTCACGTCACTGACCGCCAACTCGTCCTGTACCTCTGGGAACGCTTGTATCGATGGTCAATTTGCTCAATGTGTCAACGGGAAATATGTCCTATCGCCCTGCGGTCCCGGTATGATGTAAGTCTTGTCAGTGTTTCTCGCGACGAGTTAATGACCCGTCGATCACTAGTTGTGCAGCATTGCCATTCGTTAACTCTGCCGGGCCGAACGTGGCCTGTACGACGCAGACTAACTTGCATGCACGCATTGCCGCCACTGAAATAACCGATGACACTCCTTGTGATGATCCAACCGTTGTACCCTCTTCTAGCACAACGTCTGTCGCCCCAATTCCGACGGTTTCATCTGTTTCTGCCTCGACCAACGCGAGCAGTGCGCAAACTTCTCTGACCCTCTTGTCTTCTGTGATTGCCACAAACTTTTCACAAAACGGTCTGAATACGAGCACTACAGTACCTGGCGAAGTTGCTTCACTTACGTCCACTAACAACTTCATCAACTGGTGCGCCACGCTCTCCAACCTTCCTATCATGAATGGCCAGCAGCTCAAGAATAGCTCCTGCAATGTTACTCCGATGGGGGCGATCCCTTCCGCCTCCAACATGCCAAGCGTCAAATTTGTCACACCCACCAACTTGGCAGTTGTTCCACCAAACACTACCTTTCAAATTTCGGTGGCTGCCAGGAACTTTGCAACGGGCTACTTTGTTAACCCAGACACAAACTATTTGGCAGCACCTCAGCAACTCGATCCGACCACTGGTTTCATTCAGGGGCATGTGCACGTCGTTATTGAGGCTCTCGAATCCCTCAGCCAAACCACTCCTACGGACCCTACTCAGTTCGCATTCTTTGTGGCGCTGAACAGCAAAGCCGATGCTAGTGGTCATCTGTACGCCAACGTCACAGATGGCCTCCCAGAAGGCACGTACAAGATGACTACCATCACTACTGCAATGAATCATCAGTCTGTGTCGCTGCCGATTGCCAAGCGGGGTGCCACGGAAGATACGATCTACGTGAGTCCGAGTTCGGGTTGTCTAGTGCGAAAAGAGGATGACTGACGCACCACACTCGTAGTTTACTGTTGCTGGTACAAGTCAAACTACGAACACGACGACTACCGCTCCCACCCAAAGTCCGCAGCCCTCTCAACCCGCCTTCACTTCCTCGAATGTCCCCTCTAGTACCAGCGGCGTCACACAGACTCCTAGTCCAAGCGACATCACAGAGCCGTGTAGCTAGCGTCCTTGACTTGATATGGCGTTCATCGAAGGAGTCGTTGACCGACTACTTTGATAATGGAAAAGGCGTACTTGTATCGCAGTGTAACGGGTAATTTGCATTCGGATTAGACAACAAAAGGAATGTATTCGGTTGTAGCAGAGTATCCAGCTGGAATCGAGTGGACGGTAAATATTCTCTACCTGGCAAGACATGCTTGATATGGGCGGGAGATTTACGCGACCCAGTCCTCGGTTGCCTGCAGCTGCAATCAGTTTCCCGCAGACCTCATCTTTCGTACGTCGTTGTTATTTCCGACCTGTGGAATCGTATCCATGAACGACAGTGAATCTTGCAGCCTCGCTGAGCATGTCTGACTCGGGCTCGAGGAGCACCATCATCATCAAGGTCCCCGCGACTTCTGCTAACATTGGGCCAGGCTTTGACGTAGTAGGGCTCTCCCTCTCGCTATATCTGATCCTCACCGTCAAGTTTGGGTCATCCTCAACTGACCCCGTAAAAATTTCCTATGCTGGAGAAGGTGCCGACCAAGTCCCCCTCAATCCCTATCAGAACCTAATGACCCGCGTGGCGCTCTACGTCCTCCGTTGCAACAACCTCCGCTCGTTTCCCCCAGACCTCGTCAGCATCCATGCTGATAATCAGATACCCTTTGGCCGCGGACTTGGCTCATCGGGGGCAGCCGTCATCGCGGGTGTTCTTCTCGGAAACGCACTCGGACGGCTCGATCTCTCATGCGAACGGATGCTAGACTATGCGCTCATGGTCGAGAGGCATCCGGACAACGTGACGGCCGCCCTTGTCGGTGGTTTCGTCGGATCATACCTTCGAGAGCTCGATCCCGTCGCCAGCGAGGCTGCCCAAGTACCGCTATCAGAAGTCTTGCCGGAGTACCCCCCCGATGTAGGGGAGGAGTGGGGATTGACCCCGCCCGTCCCACCGCTCGGTATCGGTCACTTTGTTCGTTTCAGCTGGAGTCCTGCTGTCAAAGCCGTAGCGATCATACCTCGGTTCGAGCTCAGTACCGCCAAGGCGAGAGATGTGTTACCTACAGAATACTCTCGAAAAGACCTTGTGCGTGTGCTTGACAAATGTCTTAATCGGCTAATAGGAAAGCAGGTTTTCAACATGCAACGGCTCGCTGTGCTGACCACTGCGCTCGGACGGTCACCGCCGGATCCTGAGCTCGTCTACGAAGCGATGAAGGATCGTGTTCATCAGCCATATCGAAAAATGCTCGTATGTACACTCTGTCCTGCCGTGGTCCATGAACGGCCAATTCAGCGATGCCCCGTAGATCCCTGGTTTGCCGGCAGTAACCTCGTCACTGACTCCACAGTCACATCCTGGTCTACTTGGCATCTGTCTCTCAGGGGCAGGGCCAACGATCCTGGCCCTTGCAACTCACAATTTCGAGGCCATTGCAGAAGGTGCTCGTGCAATCTTTGCGACGAAGAATATACAAGTAGACTGGAAGTTGCTCGAAGTCGTCGGGGGAAGTCAGTGTTACCCCGTAGAGGCCAACGAGATAGAGCGAGATGAGTGTAGAAATAGATGATCATTAAGAGTTATCCTGTAGCCTGCCAGGACACGCATGTGTCATAGGTATTACACCTCCGGATATCCTAAAATCTAATGTCATATCACCTCTAGCCTCTTGCATTGAGACAAACGGCTCTCATAGCGACAAGAGACGCTGAACTGCCATCGAAAGGCAGATCAACCGTGAACATCACATCACTCCGGTCACTATTCAAATAGACCGGCAGTGTCACCAGGTTACTTGGATCAGCTTCTTCTTCTTCTTCTTGCACCCAACGAATCTGAGACGCGTTCAGGTGAACGGCTTCGCCATCGTTGAGAACGAGCTTCCCGGTTTCTGCATCCCATGCGGCTCCCTCCAGTGTCAAACCTGAATCACTGTAATCAGCAACGCTGATCTTGAAGATCACTCTCTTAGACTCACCATCGACGATGAAGGCTCCGGGGTTGCTCATTTGACCAATATCTAGTCGCAGACTCAGTGTCTCCAGACTCCAGCGTTTGCGGTGGGCCACAGCCTGTCGAGTAGCCGTAATATACGCCTCTGGGAAGAATAGTCCTCCAAGCCAGACTTCAACATTAGATAATGATTGATGCATCGTCGTAATCCCGTCCAACTGAGCCAGGCGGCGAACAAGATCCAGAATCCATTCCGACACCGACATGGCTTTGGGAACCTTGTATCGTTTCCAGTGTGTTGGGATAGTACCTAGATTCACGTGAGTTCGCTCCCAATCAGGACAGGATCGAACTTACCTTTGGTCAGAGAGCTCATTAAACCACGAAGGTGATTCGTCTGCTTCAGTTCACCCTCACAAACCTTGACAATGTCCGCAAGGTCCTTGCGAACCTGATCAAGCAACTTGCGTCCAATAGAACCTTCACGGAAGAATAGGCGATAAAGCGGATCGGGATTGTCGCTAGATTGTTTGGACAATGTATTCAGCGACTAGGTAAAAGCTTCAGTAACGGGTTAGTTATCGCAGGCAATGCGTTCTTACAGATGGCAACTGGGTCAGCCATTCACGACAACGTTCGTGCAGGTTGCGCATCCACGCGGGCTGCTGTGAAGACTGGGTCTTGGAAGGACTACTGGGGCTCGGAACGTCATCCTCATCGTCGGCCAACGTTCGCATCTTCCGTAGTTTGCCGAGAAGTTCATTACCTATGACAATTGAGCTTGTGTGCATCAAGCTATCCCTATGCGAACTGACCTTGTGCAATGGCAATGACTCTTTCTGCAGTGGGTGGCAGTGTCAGCCATGAAGGTGGCTCGCGGTCTGGTAACCCCTGCACCCATGACAGGAAGTGCTCGAGTTTAGTGCCATCGGGAGCTTCAAGAACCTGACTACTATTAATACTGGGCACCAGGTTGAAATCCACGTTGTAAGAAGCGGGAGTAAACAGTTTGTCAACAAATGCGTCGAGAATGTGTTGGTCGAAATCACTGTCGATGCGCCCACCATATACTGACTGTTTGATGAGTGTTCGAAGTGCATCCCATGGAATTGTAGCAGGGTCAACGTTAGTCCTTCCTTTAGCAACAGCGTTGAGCCACGCGTCGATAGTGCCGAAGGCGGAGGCCATATCAGAGTCGTTGAAGTCGTAAGTTTTGCTCCAGCCTAGCGGGGCATATCGTAAACGTTCTTGTACAACAGCGTGGAACCATGCAAGGAGGAAATATAACCGAACCTTCTCCGCAGGCCCTTGAGCGAGGCGCTGTGGAGGGATGGATCCCAGTGAGTCGAGTAAGTTGGCCTTTATTCCCGGTGGGGGTTCATTCATGATGATGCGAGACTGTCGGAGAATATTGACGGGAATGGATGGGTTGGCTTCCATAGTCAAGAAGAGGCGGAAGTTGCGGTGGGGATTGAGCGTTTGTAGTTTTTTCTCTAGCTGTCCTAGCCATGAAGGGGCCAAGTGAACATTCTTGAGGAGGACCCATGTCCCTTGTCTTGATGCTGCAGCAATGGCCTGATCTGCGAGAGTGAAGCCCTCCTGAGAGCCCATGGCAACCGAGAATGACCGCGCTCCAACAGCTTGTATGAGATTCTCGACACGATAGCTAGCATCATAACCAGTGACAGATACCAGGGCCAATGGAGTCGTAGCAGGGACCTCGTTTCCTACCATAGCGCCAAGGTCAAATTCGGATGACAAGTCGTTCTGGAAGACAGTCCGCACAAACAATGCGGTAGATTGCAAAAGGCGATCAGGTCGCAAGCACTTGATAACAAGCATCGAACGAAGGGCTTCCACAGCAGCTGCTCGAATATCAGAACACGAAGAACTCGTATATGAGTGGACACATACGTGTGCTAGGTTCCCAAGAAAGGGGCACGATTGTTTCAGGGTTTGCAGACTGTAGGAAAGGAGCCCAATCTTCGGGATGCTCGATGATATGGTTGAGAACAGGTTTGAACATATTTTGTCTTGCATAATATTCGAGGTGCATCATCTGGTCTTGGGAAAGTACAGAGGAGATTGGATGCTCGTTCGAAGAGGTATTGGACTTTCCAACGATTCCCTGGCCACTTTCGAGCAGGAACTCGAGTTCGTCGGCGATATCCTCAACACCTCGTAGTTTCACTTGTGCCAAGAGTACGGCGAGCATGACATGGTCGCAGTGAAGCAAGGCTCTTGAAGTTCGCTTGTACACAACCAGGAACAGATCATTCAGTAGGATCTCCCGCCGTCTGTAATAGTCAGTCACGTTCTTCAAGTTGGGATTGTGGTGGAGCACGTAGTCGAAGATGTCGAGAAAGAACTGAAGAGAGAACTGATAGAAGTGATTGACGAGGTTGAGTTGTTCGAGAATGAAGAACACGGAACTGCAGCCTTGTGCTAACGGCAGGTATTCAGCAGTCACATGTTCGACTTCCTTCATAACGATGTCTGTCTCCTCCACCTTGCGTGTGATCTCTGCAGCCTCCCTTTTTAATGTTTCCAAGGTGCTGATAACTTTATCGTCGTCCAGAATGTTTCCAGTCGACTCGTTGAGAGCTTGCAGGAGTAATTTCTCCAGTGTTCGGAGACGAAGGCGGAATTCACCTTGGGCTTTCATGAGATCCGTTCTCTTGCGTTCAGTATCAGGCCGTTCCACCTTAAGTACTTGATTCAAGGATTGACTTTGGAGACTGCTACGAGTCATTGTGAAATTGACGAATGTCACTCTACTGCAGATATCGGGGGAAAATTCGACCGATGGATCCCGGGTCGACAGGAACATTGTGAACGCGGGCGAGAAGTCGATGTCTTGATTACCAATGCGAATGAGCACACGGCCACCTGTCCTGCGAATCTCTTTGTTTAAGACGGCATTCAGGATAGGATCCAGATGCTCGACATCCTGGATAAGAATGGGGTTACCAAATCGCAGAGCACTCTCCAAAACTTTGAGAAAGGCTTCATCTAGGAAACTCGTGACCGTAATCTTGCGTTCCTTATATTCATTGAGCAAGAAGGTTGTTGCCTGACCGGTAGGGTCGATGATCAAGGGGTAACGGTTGAAACGTTTGAGCATGATGGCGTTCTCAGTAGTCAGATTGTCAGCCGGAAGCGACTTGGATTGCCAACTCAAGCGGTCATCTGCAGTCGACAGGTACTCTGTCAACGAAAGTTCCGGTTTAAACCTGATATTGGCTTCCAGAAGATGATTTGACCAGTCCTGCCACATCACCTCTCGATAATGTTGGTCAAAGAAACCACCATATGCAAGGAATGCTGCAGATAGTAGCACATCGCCAACGATGGTGCTCATTTCTGCATCGAAGGTGCGACTCCCGGACTCCCATCGACCCTTTTCAGAGGACAAACTTTCAAGAAGCTTCACGCTACGTTCAACCTTGCTCTGCACTCGCTCCATCTCGGATTTAATAGCCTGCATTTCCGAGATGAGAAGTGCGTATTCTTCCTTGTACTGCGCAATCTTCGATTCTAGTTCGGCGACAATAGTAATGATTTGGGCGGCTTGTTTCTTTGTGGTCTCCGCTTGCGTTTCCAGGGATTGCACCTCGTTACGTAGAGGCTCAACTTTGTCGAGAATCTCAGAGAAGCGGACTTGTGCGAGCACCCACTTAACGAGAGGACCACAAGCTTTACTAGCGCGTTGGACTGTCTCAAAGTTGAACGACGGTCGGCTCAGGAAATCCTTCTTCATGAGTTCACGGAGAGGCTTCGTCATCTGGTTGTTGGTATCGAAGTTGACAATCCTCTGGATAAAGTCATCCCGACGAATAATACCTTGAACCGTACGCCAGCTGTCTATCTTGTGACCAAGAATTGTGCAGACAGATTCCATGGCAAGTTTGACGGCCTCCGGGGGATTAGCCATTGTCCTAACTTCTTGCAAGTGTTGCCTCTTGATGTTACTGACAGCAGCCTGTGCTTCGAGCACGGCAGGCTCTGCATCTGCGAGGTCAGCCATGACGACAGCACGACGCTGTGCAATATTCTTGTCCTGCTCTACCAAGGCAGCCTGGATTTCGATAGATGCAGCCTTCTTCTGCTCAGCCTCCTGTTGGTCTGCAACCATGCGTTTCAGCTTCTCGTTAGCTTCTGCATCCTTGGCTTGAAGTTGTGAGCGCTTGGTGGCAAGACTCTTGCGAAGCTCCTCGACCTGTGTTACCGTGTCCTTGAGTTTGTCGAGACCGACATGGAGGTGGCGTTGCTGCTCCTCAAGCTCATCACGCTTTTCATTATAGAGTCTGACATAGTGATTGATGCTAAAGACACCAATCAGGTCGGTAGTTTGATCACTATACAGTGAAGAGACTTACAAGTCTAGGTAGTGCCGAGGAGTAACATAATTGTAACGACCTTGACGACGACTGATGCGCTGATTGATCTGGTGCATTGACATATGCACGTATACGAGAGCATTCACGACAGCAGTGCGATGGACGGGGGGCATGGAAAGCTCGCGATAGGCGATGGGAAAATGAACTGGTGGGGAGTACGAAGACAAGTCCAAGTCCAACGTATGGGTGAACTCCATACCAACTTGATAGAATGCTTGATCTGACCAGTCACCAAACCAGTCAAGGACACAGCGATTGAACAGGGCGGGCGATGTGGCGGCGCGAGATGCAAGGCCGTTTTCTGGCGGGTTCATGGTGAAGACGACATGCAGATTTTTCGCAACTTGTTGGGTGAACCATCGGTACAGTTCCTCGTGCGAGTCAAGCATTAACCCATCCCTTTGCGAGCCTTCCTTGCACGCCGTCATTAAAGCAGCATGCTCGTCGCCCTCAAAGAGACCTGGTACCTCAGCATTCGCGAGTAGTGTGTTCATGCGTTCCAGGAAACCTGACTCAAGCACATTGGACTCGTCCATGATAAAGCAAATCTTCTCGCCCTTACAACCAGCGCGCCTCAATACGGTGCGGAGGTCATCATCAAAGTCGTCACCGGTATACTTGTTCGAAACCTTGATCTGGAAAATACTCAAGCCATTGAGCCAAGCAACGAAACGAGACAGCGTCGTCTAACAGCATCGTCAGCAATGTAATACAAACATTGAAGATCTCGCTAATTACCTTCCCACTCCCACTGACACCAATTAACAATAGGTGACCCTGAACTTGGCGAAACACACGATCAATCCTAAGGACATGATCAAGGACGTCGTTGAAAAGAACGAGAGGGACATCCAATTCCTCTTCATAAAAGACGCGCAAACGAGCCTTTGTGTACTCGCGCAGAACTTCTCTGTCCACAGGAATATAGTCTTTCGAGGTCCAATTAGAGAAGAGAATAGGTCGGTTCAAGGCTTCGTCACGGTCAATGGTCGGGAAGTGTTCTATGGCGGCAAAGTCAATGTGTTCGTCAGTCCACTGTTTTTCTTCCTCGGTGACGAGACGGTCTTGGAAGAGACGCAGTGCCTCGTGAGCCCAAACACGCATTAGGCCCTCCACGGATAGAATCTCCAGGGGACGGATAGCTTCATAGATACCACGCACCCACCTCGTAAGTTCACGAGGACTGTAGACGTAATGAGCCTGAACATCAGAAGTGAAACGTTTTTGCGAAGTAAGGTAGAAGGAGACCATTGCGTCTGTAAGAGGTTCGGAGTATGCCCGTAGCGTTGGGATGACTTTAAGAAGTGCACGGTTATATGTACCATAAATCTGCTTGAGCGAGACTTCTCCCGGATAGTCCACCATGATGAGCGGTGCATGGCGGAGGAAACGATGGCTAAGAGGAACACGCCCAGGATCGGTGGGTGGGTTACATGCACCGACGAACTGGATGCGTTCGAGTTTAACCCATGACATGTCACTTGCACGCCAATATCCACCACATTCAACCAATTGACGTAAGAATGAGATAACTCGCTGTGTGCCGTACTTGTCTTGGGCCGGTAGGTTGATTTCATCGCAAAATACAACCAACCAGCGGCCAATCTGCACTGGTGCAAGGATGACACCGTTTGGAGTTTTCCTATACTCACAGTACTGCTCAAATGTCTTGAGAATGAGCTCAGGCGTAGTGGCACTAGAAAAGTTGAGGCCGACAACCTCCATGTCAGGAAGCTTGCGAAGGGCGCTGAAGAGAGTCATGGTCTTCCCTGAACCCGGAGGTCCACACAGCATGAGGGGCTTGTGTTCTGAGAGCCATGAGTACAGGACTTCCTCATGGCGAACGGTATCCATGGTTGGAACGACGATATCAGCAGCAGTAACAGAGTGTGCGTCAATTTCAATCGAGGGCACCTTAGACTGCCAAGCAATCCAATCCCCTGACACGATCTGTACATCAAAGTCGATGAGGGATGTTTCAGCAGCCATCGGTGGGAGGTCGATGCCTGTTTGTTTCCGCAGGAACTCGCCCATTTCTGCACGGAGGTCCAATTTAGCATCTCCAGAAAATGCCCATATGATGCTGACAAGTAGGCGTTTAGTGACATATTGCTCCACTTTTTCGGGGGGCAGGGGAAAATCCGAGTGTTGGATGTTGTGCTCAATGATGTTACGCGCGGTCTTGTTGAGCAATGAAAAGAGTGTGTGGAGCGCACGAGTATTTGTGAAATCCATGATGTGATCGATGGACTCGGCGAATTCGAGAGCAGAGTCGACGAGCTCCCCATCCGCAAAGTAGTGCTCAAGAATTCCAGCAATTTGAACCTGAGTGGTAAGGTGGGTAGAACCCAAAGTTTCGGTACCTAGTATGTCGGCACGGCGTCCTGGTATATCGGCAGCGTCCTCGTCATCTGCATCCAGGGGGACAGATGAAAGAGTGTTGAGATAATGACGATAAACCATTGACGGCTCGATGACATCCTCGCTGAACCAGATCATACCGCAGCGACTGACAGTTGCGGGAGTCGCATAGCGCAAGTGTTCGACTTCAAACATGATCCGGACGTTGGGAGGCAGGTTCAGACGTTCACCGTTGGGAAGCGTTAGCAATTTGTTGTCATCGAGTACACTGAAAACTGGTGAGCCGACCATCCTAGCATTCAGCCAAATAGACCTACCTATTCAGGTTCTCCACCCACTCTGGATCAACGTCGCCATCGAATATAATCCAATGCCTCTTGGAACTCTCGCCACGTACGTCATCCACAATCCTGCGCAAGATATGCGTAAATAGACCATCATTCCACTCACGCGTAGTTGGGTCAAGCGTGCCATAAAGTGCGTCCTTGTGGATTGCCTTAGGGTCAATGACATACGCAACTCCTTCGATGCCGTCGAGTCTCTCCAGGGCAGAAAGAAGGACTTGCCACGCATTTGTTTTGCCAGTACCAGAGGGACCGACCATCATAAGACCATGTTGGATCTTCTGGATTTGGTACAATTGAAGAATCTTGGCAATCCACCGCTCGCCATCCACCAATCGCTTTTCGATACAAACCTTCAAGATTTGCTCACGTAGAGCATCCAGGTCGACGGGAACATAGTCTGTACCAGGGAAAACATCCGCAAGCAAGCTAGAACCGGCTCAACATTCAGTATCGGAGGTACCTACACCGCCATTGACCCTCACCTCGTGAGCAAAGGCACATCGTCGGCAACCAACTTTGGCACGATAGTCTCCGTGACGCTCTGGATGACAATTATTTGCTCAGATATAGTATCCGAGAGCCCGTTGACACTATCCGTATCCTCGGACTTGACGTTCTGCAGGCGTTCACGCTTGAGGATACCTGCACTAGCAAGGACAGCCTTTAGTGCACGCAGACCAAAGTCGTAATGGGGTTGAGGCGAAAGTTGTTCGTCGCAAAGGTTGAAAAATGGTACGATCTTGGATGCAAGGGATTCAGCTGTTCGGAAACCTTGAGAGAAGAGCATGACTTGGGCGATAAGCTCGCGATCGGGCCTTGTCATTGCCATCCTGTGGGACTACTCAGAACAACTATTTGCATGGCAAGGTCATGAACGCACGGTCGGAAAAGTTTCGTCAAGTTTGGTGGCAGAGTCGACCGTCCAGCATAGTTGGGGTTAGTAGTAATAAAGATCCCTGTCCTCCTTGATCAGGTGAACCAAATAACGGCCTTGTAGATGAACACACCGATGTTCTTGTTAATCTTCAAATTCTTTCCAACGAGTTCAATCTCTGCATTGGGATTTCTGGCGAGAGCAACTAGCCCTTGCTGGATGCTCTGCACCTGTTGTGAGACGGCACTCAGGATACGCTCCTCCAGTCGATTGAATTCGTCAAAGCATCCCCACGCTCCGACTTGGCAAAGACCAACAAAAATGCGACCCATGGCTTGAAAATCGAAGGTCTCGTCGCAACAGAATACTAACACAAAACGACCGAGCTGGACACCAAGTGCCTTGACAGATTCAGTTTTGCCTGGAACCCATTGTCAGAGAACAGGTTTGTTACAAAGGACGTCACGTAGGTACCTGTGCCAGCTGGACCGAATGGAGAACCACCGAGCTGACTGTCCAAAGCCTGAGTTAGGGTGAGGTAGACCCGGTCTGTCAATGGTGTTTGGACGAGACGGTCCGGAACACCTAAATACTCCCAGCCATAAGGGAATGTCGCATTCGCGACTCGAATAACTAAACGATCAAGAGGATTCTCGACTGATCGTTCCAAATAGAAACGCATTTGCGAGAGCCACGTGAAAGCCTTGGTATCAGTGACGCGTTGTTGGATAAGTGCGCGCGTGACGTCTCGTTGGTGAACGAGTTCCGTGATTAGGTGTTCACATTTACGACGCGTGACAGGACTAAGCTCTCGTAAGACGATATCTGCGAGGAGGTCAAGAGCTTGGGAAATCGTCTCAAGTGGTCCTTGGGGGGAAATGCCAGACTCCAAAGATCCCTCGACATATGTGGTCCACGCAACTTGAATGGCCAATGTGACAAGTTGGGCAGGATACTTCTCCATCCAATACATGAGTTGGTCCACACTAAGCGGGGACCCAGCGCCGTAGAACATTTGCAATTCACCGACGGCATCGCAAAGCAGATTAGCTAAAGAAAGTCGCATCAAAGATTCCAGTCGAGCAAGCCAGTCATTGATCTTCGGATGGTCTTTCAATAAGATTGGCTCGGTGAACTGAACTTCTTCCCCTTCACGTGAAGCCATGCCTTGAATTTGGGTCAAGTCCTCGTCGAGCCTGATTGTGGAAATACCAGCAAACATTTTCTTGAGGTGCTTCATGATGCGCAAGATATCCTTGCTGTTGCCGATGATCTCCAGAAGGTCTTCATCACCGACGAAATAGAATCGAGGGAACGATGAGCGTTCGCGTTCAAGGTATTCGCCAAGAGCCTTCTGGATTTTGTTCAAAAGGTCAGCGAGACGTTCCAAGCTCTTCTGTATTCCTTGGATATTCATGACGTCAACAACGAACGGTGACTTATACACCTTTTTCATGACAGTCAAGAACTCGGCGTTGATGTTTTGGAAGCGGGAGCTCTCCACAGGGAGAAGATGTTTGATATCTGCACTCCCAGAAAAGATGCCCTCCAAATACACCCACTGGCGTTGAACATCAATCCAGACATCTTCCGTAAGAGTGAGAAGCCTCATCAGGTGAATACGGTAGTAAGTACCCTACCAAACAGCACATGGATTCTGTTCAGCTTCTCTTCCCATGAACTAGCCTTTCGCAGTGTTAGCATGCGGAAATAATGCCTGTATTAGAGAAATACCTCCTCCTCGAAGACTAGGATAGAGGAGTAAGTTTGATGGAACTTCACTTCCGCGTATCTTAACGTACCTTTATAGTAGGGAGAAAGCTTCATTGCAGTCAGTGAGTTCAGGTTCTCACTACACTTGCTGAAAAGATCATCCCAGCCTCTGAAGCATGCATGAACGACACGATACAAACTAAATACGGATCATTCACACCTAATAAGTCGACACTTATTCTGGTAGTTCACCAGATCTAGGGTGTAATTAGTCCATGTTTCTTTGACCTGCTTGATGTACTCCTCAAGAGCCATCTGTGCATGACATCAGTATGCCGTAGGCGATGGAGCCATGTGGCACGTACCTCCCCTTGAGCTTGTATAATGACTTCTCGCACGAGAGATTCATTCTTCTTCAAGTCCAAGTCGTAAACGTTTCCCAAAGTCATACTATGCACGAATATCAGAGGAAGGGGAGAAAGGAAAGGCAAGTCACTCACACAGGCAGACTAATTTGCGAAGGTAGCCGTAAAACTTTGAATAATTGCTTCCAATGTCTATCCTTCAAAGCCTCAGACTTCAAGTCAGAGATGATTAAGTTCGACTTCAAGAGATTCCTAAGGACATCCTGGACGTATTCGAACGCGGCATACTGCCGCATGCGGGTTGGCATGTCCTTGGTTGAAGACAGCAGTCCATCAATTTGTTGCCTCAACTTCCTTGGCTGTACAGTCGCCCAAGACATCTCCCTTAGCTCTCCAATCTGGCTCCAGACACCTGAAAGCGCTGTCCAAACAGCCTTGAGGTCTCTCAATTCATCAAACACGGGTTCCAGGCGCGTATGACGCGTCAACTCGAGATCGAGTGCCTCCTTTGCCCTGCAGACAAGGTCGTATTCTTCCTTGACACGGTTTAACTTGCCTTCAAAAACGTTGATGGTATTCATGGCAGTATCGGCACGTATGCTCCCCTGCACTGGACGCGTTTGCTCCCATTCTGCGAGAATGTCGTTGATCTTGTTCTCCACGATCTTGTCCTCTGCAACTATCTTGAGCTGGAGCCCAGCTGCAAACGAAGACTGAAGTGAGAGACAAGGGAGACGAGATGGAAGATCACAAACCGAGCTGCTCCTGGATGGAATCATTCTTGCGCTTGAGAATCTCATTGTATGCGCTCCATTCACCTCTGAGCTGATCACTGTAGAGCCAGTCCTCCGGGAATTGGTATCGAAAACGTTCAAGGGTCTTCTCGCCGCTGGCGCAAAGTTCTATCATGGGGCCCCAAGTCTTGGTCTTGCGCTTGAGATCTTGCACGAAGGTGATGAAGGTGACCGCAGCTGCGGTGGAGGAGTTGGAGGGACTGAAGGCCTGATTGGACATAGTGAGCGGTCTTGCAGGCTACTGCGAGCAAACGAGCACTTGCCTCCATTTTTCAGTCGTGAAAGCGACTCGTACAGGTGAGCGCGTCCCTTCGACCATCCCGAGTTGCGTGGGAGTGTATTAGATAATCGTGCATGTGTGTCCGTCGCTGTCGCGCCCGTCGTCGACGCCCGGAAGGATTACCTGCCAGCCATGTCGGGACGTCAACAGCGAGTGATGGTTCAGCCCATCGTGCGCAATCTTTCCATCCATATTTTTTACGTGCTGATGAACCCCATCTCAGAATGTTATCTTCAAAAATCTCCAACAGGTCGCGCGTCATGCTGTCTCTTCCCCGTGCATGTCACTGACAACGCTATCCACAGCGGACAAAAGTCGTAATATGGCTGTATGACAACGTCGAGATGCGAATTGAAGGGCGCATCATTGTACGTCAACCCGATTCGTCGCCACATCGCGTCCAGCATTAAATCATCCCTTGCTAAAGCGATGTGTCTGTCATCCCCGCATTCCCTTGCTCCTTGCTTCCATCTTCTGCTATAATCTAAAGTCGTATGCTCATGCCTTCTCACTCAGGGTTTCGATGAGTTTATGAATCTCGTCATGGACGAGGCCGTAGAAGTGTACGTCAAGGACGCAAAACCGCGACGGGAACTTGGTATGCCTTGACTCACTTTTCTCTACCTTGCCCCACTGACTTCTCTCCAGGCCGTGTTCTCCTCAAGGGCGACAACATCACTCTAATACAACAGGTGGTATGATAACCTCATGTAAAATCCCGCTGTATGACGCTTTGCATTCAAAAGATGTATACTTCGTGTTGCGTCAATATACAGATGATAAAATGCGCCCGTCCGTCACAAATTGTAAATGGGCAGTAGCCGTGTCAGATTCAGCCCCTGCCTGCACAGCGGACACTCCGCCTTTTCTCTCCCCCATCCCACAATACAATTCCAACAAAACAAATGCCCACATTCCGTCACACAGCTATCGGTCCTCTCTTCCAAGCAAAGCGTGCACGTCCGACTGGCCCTTACTTGAGAAGGTATAGCACTCACGTCCAACACCGTGTTTTCGTCATCCTCGGCAGGTTTCGCGGGTACACTTTCTGGATCTACATACTCGAGCATGGTGCTGACGAGTCGATCATCGATAAACATCTCCCGGGATTCGTCAAGACGATGTTTTCCACGCAATTTTTCGGTCGTACCGTGGATACGAAAGCGCAAGTAACGTATGAGCCGGTAGAGGAGGCGGATGAGGATGAGGATCCCTAGCAGAGAATACGACGGTGGGCGTACATGTGGATTCTCCGGCGTAGTCGAAATCTACGAACACAATCATATTAGTACCTCCTGACCGAGACAGAGGGACTAGACTAATCACATGCTGGATACGTAGTATCCGCTTGGTCAGGTCGTAGTACATGCCCCGGAGGTAGAATATGGCAAGATTGGCTTCTGCAGCCACCTCGAAACACAAGGGTAGTACGCGCAGGACACTCGCCACCTGAGGGGATAACGAGCTGAGATTGGATCCCCATTTGGCAAGAATATATGAAGGCAGGACTGGGAGGAGCACAAGAGCTATCCGCGAAGCTCTGGAAGGCGCTCCCCCGCGGAGGGCAGAATGCTGCCAGATCCCGGTGTATTCTTCTCCGAGAGTTTGTACGGCTTCAAAACAGTCTCAGCAAGCGGAATGGTACGAAGGGTGCAGGCCTGCGTTGCGAACCTCGACCAATTGTCAAGCCATAATAGAGCAACTTGAGAGCGAGATCAACCTCCTTATCCCACTTCAAAAGCCATCTCGTTCCTAACAGACGAATGAGAACATGTGCGCGGTGTACGCATGCGAATGGTCCGTACTGACCCAACCAGGAGCGGAGTACGGCCTCTGCCTGCTCCTTAAACGCCAAGACATGGAACAGGTCTCTCTGATTTGCTCTGACTATATTTTAGTTAGTTGGCCAAGCGCAAAGAGAACCCAGTAAACGCGCTTATTTGAGCCTGTCGGGCACTGGGGAACGACGGCAAGTGTTGAGCCATGAAACGAGTGATATGAGCCGCGTGTCGGACTTGACTGCAACCCATAATCTGTGGTCTCCGGTCTTTTCACGTCATGGCAGCTCGAGCTCCTCGTGCACAAGAGCCATCTGTCTGGCAAAAATGTAAGTGATACGACGTCCAGAGTACCACGAAACTGTCATGTTCTTGACTCGACATGTCGATATTTCATAGTAAAGTACGTCCGTTCTCCGTCTAGGACGCCCCGGGGCTAAACGCAAATCGTGCATGTTGAATAGAATGGGTGCCCTCATGGGTGGAGGTGTTGGTCTTACCATTGGCTTCATTTTTGGCTCGTATAGTATCCTCAGGTGAGGCTTCCGCCCCGGTCACGACGGTACACGACTGACGACCCATCAAAGAGGTGGCGCTGGCCCTAGAGGGTCTCTAGCTACGCTCTCTCAGTACATGCTCAGCAGTGCAGCGACGTTTTCGTTTTTCCTTGCCATCGGTTCCGTGAGTCGATGACTCTTCATGATCGTGTGTGCACATTCTCATGTAGGGTCCGCTCTTCGATACGCGCGACTGTTTCTAGGTCATCCGAAACGATGCGCTGGTATCGCCACATCTTCAGGCCACACAGATGCGACTCCCCCGACCGTTTATTCGATCAAGAGCAGAAGGCGCTATGCTCATACGTGCACGCTGGGATGCAGAGAAGGCTCGGAGAACAGCCATTCATGCTTGAACGTTCTATTTGCAACTGTTCATCAGATCCTGGACATGTGTTCCGACGTAGAGATGACCAACGAGCAAAATAGCAGGCCGCGGTACATGTGCAATACAACTAGGACAAATGCGTGGTATGCGATGGTGGTATGATACTTCTAGTGTGGACACGCACGGCGTGCGATGGGTTGCCGAGTCGATCGGCACATTAAGGTGGATAGAAAGCACATGGGAGCAGAAGCCTCTACTCAATTTCCGGGATACCACAGCCGTTACGGTGTCAACATTCTGGGAGTACAAGGCACGAAACATGAGTCAGTCAAAGCTGGTTGCAATGGTCAGACTTGAGGCTGCGAGATGAGAGGCTGATTTCACTCGCCTGCAGCTCAACCAGTGGCGCTAGTCAGTCGATGCCAGAGCTGTCTTAGTCTGCCTGGCTTTGGCTTTGATGCTTTCGGAGTATAAACGTCTACCAGCGACGTGGTATAGGATAAGTGATATGGACCAGAGATAGAGGGTCGTGGCGAAGGACTAGGGTTTTTTTTCCACCACTTGGTGAACCAGCGCGTTGGCTTGCGTGCCTGTGAGAGAGGTGACGAACGTTGAGGCGGGACGTTATAATAGACGGCGTCATTATAGTGAACTGTTGGTGCATCGACGAATTTAACGGATGGTGGGGAGCGCTTCTTCTTGCGACCAACAGATTTTGTTGTTGTCATGGCCATGGAAATGCCAGAGTCATGTCGGGTAAGAATCGATTTTATTGGTGCGGCTGAGCGCGTCTGTACGGTGGAATAAGAGCCGATGGAAGATGCGCTTTGTCGAGCGCGGGAGACCCCGCCGGTGGACTCCGAGGAAGGTGACCATCGAGGTCTGGAATATGGAGAAGAGGACATGTGGGAGAGCGCGGGCTCAAGGAGAATGCCTCTGGGACGAGTGCACGCATCTGATGTGGGGGGTGTCTGAGAGAAAAGAAAGGATGAGCGAGGAGACATGGGGCGAGGAGAGAGGGAGGGGAGGGAGACGGACCAGGATGTGTCTGAGGCTGTGAGGCATGGCACGGTACTCGTCGTGTACGGGAATAACATCCTGGAGGCGGGGGTCGAGATAAGCGATGGGTCGTGTGGCCATCGATGGACTGTGCTCACAGGGAGATCGATGAGGGTGATGACTGGAGACAGTTCGGAGATGGACTGTGTGGATGCAATGTTGGAAGGTGTTGATCAGGATGGAGAAGGGAGCATACGTTGATGATCGCGTCCGTTTCGAGCCAATCTCTGAATACTTGTTCGTACGGGGGCGGTGCGTCGAGCTGGGACGACGAGGAAAACATCATATGGGACGAAGGGAGGGGGAGATGGAGCTGATGGAGCGGGGCCATGGGGGGGAGAGGAGGAGAGGAGCATGGAGGGCGCATGGAGGCAGGCAACACGGTGTTTTTGACAGGCTCATGACATTCTCAGCTACTCAGATGGTAAATGGCGTGCCGACGTGCAACCCGCTCCAGATGCCCCGAACTGACTCGGACGTGCTCTCCACTATCCGTCCCTTCTTCAACGGCTTGATTTTGGCACCCGACGACTCCAGTATGAGCTGCACTTTTCTCTCTATCCCGGTCACCTCCAGGCGCTGTAGCGGTATCACCTTGTCGCGTCCGTTCGCTGGTGGTGCATCAGCGGTGCGAAACGGAGGATGGGTGCGACCGACCATAGAAGCCACGAACGATGGGTTCGTGGCCATTGCGTTGCTTGACCACAAACTCGACGTGAGGGTGCTCGCGTGCAACGCGTTCCACGTCTTTTGAGATGAAGATGCGTGTGTTGGCCGAGGAGGGGCCATGTTGGCAAAACTCGAGGACAACCTTGCGAGCGTGTGGGACGAATGCGCCGTGGCCGTTGGCGGGTGCGGAGCGCAGCTGCGCCCTCCAGAGCACGGAGGCCATGGTGGACGTGAGGACGGCATCGTCGGCTGAGGTGTGTCTGAGACTTAATATAATGACTCCGCTTGAAATAGGCATACGCGTCTCCACTGTAATCACGCCGCGCGCGACTCGCCTAGAATTTCCGTAAATCGTTATTTGCTGGGTGGTGCTCGTCATGGCCCGCGCAACGCGAAGCTCAGCGACACAACTCCACAGCGAAGGAGACAAGCTCCCAGATGCACCCGTCTCTGCACGAACAAAGGCGTCCACAAAGAAGCGGAAGCGCCCCTCCGTCGCAGACAACGACGATCACCCTCCACAGAAGCAACTCCGCTCAGACACGGCCATAAAAGAGGAGAACCAACTCGACATCGACGACGAGAGCCCCAACAAGCCAAAACTGCATGGCTTACAACTCGCAGCAGATGTCCCAATCGATCCCTCCGACGCACAACAGATCCTCGACATTCTCGCACTGTGAGTTCCTCCATCTCGCATCCCCGCCCACACCCACCTTCAAAAAATAGCGTCGATTCTCAAGCCTTGCTGGACCGCGTCTTTCCTCTTCCTCCCTCCGACCTCTGCGAGCCCTCTACTTCCACCTCCCAGTCCGGCTCTTTCTCCCTCCGTGCTCTTCTCAGAGAGCCTTCGCAACATTCTCTCCGCGTCTTACGTGTAAGCCCCTCTCCTTCTCCCCCTCCCTCCCAATCCTTAGCATTCCTAGGCCGCCGTTCAAAATCTTTTTCCGGTATCCTACTTTCCAAGGTCTCGTCCCTCCTCTCCTGCAGCACAGCAACTCCGTTTCTGCAACCTGGCATGTTCCCTCCTTGATCAAGCCTCTTTCCACTCTGTGCCACTCCCCTTCGACATCGACACCCTCCTCTCCGACTTTTCTGATCCCTCTTCCACAACTGACCTTCAATCAACTCGCCCCGACAAACATGCCCATCTGAATCTGACGAAAAAGTGCGCGCTCATGCAACGCTTGCCTTCCGGGACTTGGTGGACCTCCCTCAACTCCGATTTCGTTCCCTCAGACAGTAAGCCCTTGAAAGACGTATCCACCGCGAATGCGGAGCTAGTCGCTATACTGCCATCCCCTTCTGCCCCAGCACCCGCTGGTCAAGGCTCAGAGGAGACCTCTGTCATCTTGGCGAGCTATGTCCCTAAGAAGCCTCCAGGGTACAAGCTAAAGCTTCCCGGGCCTCGTCGTGTGAGCTGTGGCACGTTCCTGGACTATGGGCCGTATGCCAGTTTTGCCCCGGTATTCGAACAAGATGGCGTCGAGGTCGGGCGGTCGTCCATGGGCGAACTGTTTTGGGGTTGGGAAGACAGAAGGAAAAGGTGGACAGACGAGCAAGTCACACGGTGGCCTGCGGACCAAGTTGTGGAAGCTCCTCAGCCCAACGGGGTTGACAAGACTGAGCGGAACAGTATTCTTGACGATGAACAATCTCTCGAGGGGCTTTTCTCTACTGAACAGATATCCCTCCTCAAGCAAGCCCTCGGAAGTCTGGAGCTTGAAGAAGCTGTGGACGAACTACTGGAGCGAAATGCCAAGGCTCTCAAGAGGCTGGAAGAACTTCAGAACAGACGGTTGTCACAGCCGAGTGAGTCTGTCCCGGTTGAAGAAGGGTCAGAAGAGTGGGATACTGGTCAGTTGCAGTGTCCCGTCAACGGGCTTTACACTAGCGCTCACTTTAAACTCTAGCCCAGGGAATTCTGGACTCTCTCTGCTTATTTACTTCTCTTCGACCGCGATCGTCCGCTTTTGACAATGTTCCACTCACCCCATCGCCATCTGTCCTCCATAGACTTCAACAGACGCTACCCACGGCTCCCACCCGAGGCTGGCATGGGACACTTCCCGCAGAACACACGACGGCTCTCCGGGACGATTCTACCCTTTATATCAAGTCAACTGCGACGGCAATCCCTGCGGCTCCAGCACCACCACCAGCCCAAACGCCAATGCCCACCCAACCCGCGTCTACGCAGGCTACCGTTTCTGCGGCGGCAGCAACAGCGCAAGCTTATGCCGGCTATTCATACAACTACGCGACGCCGTACCGACCGGGTTATCAATACAAGGCCGGTCAACCATCGCCATACTATCCCAACGCATATACAGCCCAGACGACCGCTCAAACGCAAGCCGTGTCCCAGTATTACCAAGCTCAGCCGTACAATGCGACCGGGCAACAGCAATACACCTATTCATCGTGGTATCAGTACAATCCCCAGACACAGTCTAACACGTCTGCGAGCGGATCACGGAAGGGGACACCACAGCCAAGTACGGCTACTGCCACGCCTGCGACGACGACACCGAGTGCGATGCCAACCTCGTACGCAGGCTTTTTCAGTGCGACTACACAAACACCAGGTCAACGCGCAGTGGCGAACACGGTTGCGGTAGCGACGCCGGGGAAAGCGTATCAGCCAACCGCGGGTGGGACTTGGGCGGCACCTGCCGGAACGGGCGCGACGGGGTACGTCGCACCAACCTTACCTCCCCATATGAGGAGTACGGTCGTGGGTCAGGCTGGCGCCACTACTGCGTACAATGCCAGTCTGTACCAGTCAAACTATTATGGAGCGTACCAAGCAACACCCTCCCCCGCACAATCATGACCGCATTGAGCATCCCTAAACATTGGTGTCATTGTCGTTTTTCCCGTCTAGATACTCGTACAGTGTTGTTACTGTCTGCATGAATGAGATTCGGCTCGCCAGACGTGCAGATCATCGAGCGATGCGTACTAAGTCACTACTAGTCCATTGCGTGGGAGCACAAAACGCTCAGAACTGATCGAGTGGTACATGTTAAATGTCTGGCACCGTTTCGAAACCCTCCTGGGCCCTCTGTCATGGGACAGAATAGGGTGGTTCAGTCCGCATCGCCAGGTTCGATTCTTGCGCGACAAACCACCTCCTCATTGCCTCGAGCGAAAGAAAGGCCGCCCTTCTGAAGAGGAAAGGGCCCGTCTCACCCTTGACTACTGTGTCGGACCAAGGAAAAGTAGCAGGGATGAACAGACAACGCGCTTGAAGAAGAAAATCGTCAGCGCTGATCATCACGTCTCCCACCAACTATTATTTTCGCACGGTATGTCAAAAGTCACAAAAGGACAGTGGACGTAGGAATGGGACTTTAAGTCGAGCTAATTTACGAATAACCTGATAAGGACCGCGCAGTAGGGACGGATATCGACAGCTTAAGCGGCCAACTTCAAGGCAAACGAGGAATGGACCGCGACGAATGGACGAAAGGTGGGTCATCGGCCAGCAAGACTGGCATATTCAGATACATGAATCACCTGCGGCTGCTGGGGCGACTTCGTGGTGAGGCATACCAGCATATCCTCGACCGGCGTCGGGAGCGGGTGTGGATGATGGACTGGCGACCGAGGTGAGTCCCGGAAAAGCGAGTGGCAACTCTCGGTCGCATCTGGGGACGGCGCATCTGCCTCGCTATCACTTCCAGATGTCCGCCAGAGGATATCCTCAATAGTGACTGTATGGGACCGCGTCCCCTGTCGGTCTATGCTTGGTGTGCCGTAGGCGAAGCGCATCCGCAAACGACGTGTGTACGGTGACTCATTGTCGTCCTCATCAGAGTCTATTTCGTCGCCATCAGCATTGAGTCGGGCTACGCGGCACGTCAGACACGAACGATGATGACATTCACGGAACAGAACTCACTCCAGCCTCGTCGACGTCTACCCTGTCCCACCGCGGACAAGGGGTTAGTTACGGACGTGTCATCCCTCCGAATGGCATCAGTGCCTTGTCGAACGTATTCGGCCTGACGAGCGGGCGAGAACTGATCATCCCGATCCCGTGTGAGAAGACTGACTAGTGTTCCCCGCACCTCGGGTGTATTCGCAAGATTCCGGGGGATGTCCTGAGATGAATCCGCCGTCTGCACATGGTCCCGATACGCCGCGACATGCTCCCTGAAAGCTGCAGAGAGGCTACGACGGGCAGGAAGCAAGAGCTCATTAATGGGAGTACCATCCGATGATGTACGTGATATCGGCTGTGGGAGGACAGTGCGTGTGGTGTTGTCAACGAGAGTGACATCCTGAGTCGGCCTAGGGGTCCACCCGCCCGTAATAGGGTTAGGAGCCGGTCTCGACTCGCCACCAGCATGGGTCGACGCAACCTGTGATGGAACAGAGGCCCCACTGTCGGGTGCGGCGGCGGCAGCATTCTCGCTGCGCATCCCAGAGGACACCAGTCCGTCCCTTCTAGACCTCTGAGCAGCCAACCGTTCCGTCATACTTTCTAGTTCTCGTGCAACCTGGGCCGTCTGGGCTTGCAGCCGCTGCTCAATTTGTGAGAACGACAGTCGTGATGAGAGACCGCCATGGCTTTCAGATGTGTTTACGCGTGCAGCCACACGTCTTCCAATCATGGTGCTCGAGTCATCTCGACCAACGCTCTGCAAGTCTCGCCTCTGTGCAGCGCGTGGATCAGCGAGATCTCGGACATGTGGTAGGACGAGATCCGGCATGGGTGGCGTGCGGGGTCGGGGCAGGGGGTGGAAGTCACTTCTGTCTAGTCTCGGACGGTCTGTCTGAGAGAACCTATCCCACACGAACTCCCTCCTCGCGTTACTTGTGTTGTTGGACTCAAATTCTTCGAGCCTCTGTCGGGCAGAAGGAGGTACAAGTGAGCGCAGCCTAGCGGCCCTCAGGTTCAACTCTTCCACCACCTGTTCGCCCGAGAGCACGAGTGCAGAGTGTGGTGGGCGAATACTGGTATCGTGGCCAAGAGGATGACGAGGTTGAGTGTCGCCGGTGTCTCCGCTGCTCGTCGAGGTCCCGGTCCCTACGGATTCCGACGGGATGCGATTCAACATGCTGTTGATGCTGTTCCTGAGGGATGTGATCCGCTCGTACGCCGTGTCGAGCGCGACGGTGACTTGTCTGAAGTTGCTCCGGCTTTGAGAATCCAGGTGTGGACTTGATGGCCGAGTGTCCGAGCTGGAGGTAAAGGCGGACAACGACGGGTCAACACCGACGTCGGCTGCTGCCTCAGGGTGATATGCCGTCAGTGTGGGTTGTGAAGACACTTGTCCAGTTGGCCTAGCACTCGGATCAGAATCCATTCCAGACTGTGTAGGACGGCGTGAAGAGTCGGCGGTTGTGTTCTGACCTTGTGGTACAGTTCTCGGCCAAAGTCTCGTCACGTCGCCAACTCAAGCCACTGCGACATGCACATAATGCGTTGACCTATGCGATAATATACAATCGAGTGTTCATCATTACCAGACCGTTCAATGATGTGAGACATGTGTCAAGTGGGGGTATCGTATAAATTATCAAGAGGGCTCGTCCAAGCCGTCAGCACCCTCTTCGGACCTCCCTTTCGGAACCCTCGTCTCTATCGGTGCTGGCAACCAGTTCTGCTGACGCGCCATCTTGGAAAGCAGTGGATCGTCGCCCGTATAACAAAATGCGAGCAGAATGCACACAATAATGAGCGCAGCCGTTATGCAACACAACGCGGTCCAACCATGTCTTGCCTTGTCATAAATCTGT
This sequence comes from Pulveroboletus aff. viridisquamosus, assembly GCA_038088935.1. NCBI lineage: Eukaryota > Fungi > Basidiomycota > Agaricomycetes > Boletales > Boletaceae > Pulveroboletus > Pulveroboletus aff. viridisquamosus. The sequence goes on from JBBPJW010000061.1 coordinate 48,602, forward strand.
GGCAAGATGTATAATTAGATTTTCATCAGTAGGCGGGTGAACGAATATGGACTTGTCCGCCAAGTATAGGGCCCACTGCTCAGGATCAGAAATATATCGTTGAGTGTAAGAATAAAAGCACCCGCCTGCAGTTCCAATACCGAAAGCCAGGTTGAAAGCCCCATATACATGGGCATCTGAAATATAGCATACTTAGTCAGTGGATATGCGAGCATCGAACCAACTTGCATCCAACGCCCTGCATGCCTCGGGCAACGGTCGCCAATTCTGCAGTCACTGGAGGGGTGACCCCCGAGACAAAGAAACCTAAAAGCCAAGTGCGTAATCGTGAGCACGCAGGTCGCACACTAAGTCATGCTGCTCACTTTGCATGGCGAGCGACACAACAAACAAAACGATCGATTTCCTAAGGGTCAAGACAATCCACCAAGGGAGAGCCAGTAGCAGGCACATGCATGTGATGTAATCTGAACCTATTCGGTCGGCGAACCATCCAGCTAAAGGCGATGCTAACTCAAAATCAGTACTATTCCAGCCATGCGCGACTACGAAGACGCTCACAAATCAAAGCGGGTACAAGCCCCGCCATGTATACTAAACCAACCTGACCGGAATCGTATCCCCATATGGACTGCAAGTGGAGAGGAAGGGTGGGTTCCTGCATACTATTGACGGTACTAGAGAGAATATAATCTATCAGTACGACCGTTGACTTGTCACAGCAACATACCCGTAAACCAAGGACATTGTTAATGCGACCACAGCTCGGGGAGATAGCCCTAATAGACGTATCACCGAAAAAATTGGAAGTGGTTCACGAGGTGGTGGAATCTCCGACAGGGTTGGATTTTTTAAAGAGGGATCGCGAGGATCTGGTATGCTTGGGTTCTGCTTGGGTTCACTCGAAGTCGGGGTTTGTTCGTGTGAGGGCTGCTCTGGAGTGGGCCTCGATGCAGAAGGTTTAGTAGACGGCGGATCAAACGAAGGTGATTCCAAATCCGAGGCAACGTTGAGGTCTTGACGTGTTGCTGGGTCGTAGCCCCATCGAATCGCGACGTCTCTCTCGATAATGAGGAAACGAAGAATGAGATCAACAACGGTGCATATTTCCCCGAAGATGAAAGGGGCACGAAAGCCAAATCGGGCAAACAGTGCCCCCCCCGCAGGTGTGCCGACCATGAGACTAAACGGTGTCAGCTGGAACGAAGATGATAAGTCTGGCGGCTTACCCAATAGAGAGACCTGTTAATGCAATGCCGAGTTGCCCTGGATGAGGAAGGCTTGTGAGTATGGCCAAGTAAGATACTGCAGAAGGGGTGACTGACTGCCAACATTCTGCTCTGGGGTGGTGTCACAGCTGGGAGAGAGATCAGAAGAGAAAGAGGGAGAAAGAGCAGGGACAGAGTCACAGGAGGGCCAGGCCGACGACCCAGATCATGGATGAACTGATCCCCTGAAGGGCGCGTGCAATGGCCATGAGGGCGTAGTTGGGTGCTTCCATAAGGAGAACTTGAGCACCTAGAAGAGCGAGTAGGCCAATGACAAGGGGAGCACGTCTGGAGGCACTCTTTTCAGAAAAGATTGTGATGGGTACTGTGGCTGACCACTGGTAAGAGTTGAGCTGGGGGGGAAGAGGGAATGCAGGACGTACAGAGGACCAGCCCGACGGACTGTGAGCAGTGTGAGCGTGTCCGGGAAAGGGGAGGTGGAGGTGGACTTACGTATGCGCAGAGAAGCCAGCCGGTGAGAGCGGAGACAGAGTGATACCTGAGGCGTTCGAGTTGGAATGGCATGACGGGGATGATGATGGAGTATATAAGGAGATCTGTGGTGATACCTGGAGAGAGGTAAAGCGCATCGGAGGAAGCCGGGAAGGATACGAACCGACACCGACGACTGAAGGGGGTGAGTAGGGTAGACAGGGAGGAAGACGGGACGCGAACCTGTTGTGATGAACCAGACGGAGGAACGCCATTTCAGCCCCCAGGGCTTGCTCGTGGCGGCGGTCAAGTTCACAAAATTTCCGGGGCCCATGAGAGGACTGTTTGAAGGAAAACCACGATCACCGGCGGGGCAGACATCATTTATATGAGGAAGGCTGGCGCTTCCATTTTTGACCAAATTACGTCATCCGGTATACTACTTGACCAATTACGGCCTGAGTATAGCGCTGCACCATGCCCGAGCTCCCAGGTATGCGCCCTCCATATCCCATATCTCGTCTGCCCACCCGTCCTGTAGAGGTCGAGCGAGCTGCGGTCCTTGTCAGGTCCATCGCGAAAGGGAAAGCAATCCACCACGCAGAGTCCTTCGAAGACGAGCTCGTGTTCGCCGGGCTGACCCACAACGAGTTTGTCCGACCGTCTCCCCCATATCGGAAGCACTTGGAACTCATGTTTAACTAACACATAGGCCACTGAGATGAATGGTCGTACTATATGTGATGCCGCTCGATACGGTAAAGCCTTCCCTACCACCGTTTCACTCCCCAGAGTGAGGCAATTGCACAGGGAAATATCTCTATATCCAACTCGACGGAAGGGGTAGAATGCCCGTCCTACATTTCGGTATGACAGGTATGCTCAAGGTTTGTTCCCTTCGCGAGACTGGGCCGCGCCACTTTCAACCTGGTTCTCTCAGATAAAAAGTCAACCAACTCCTCAGTACAAATCCAGGGCCAACGACTCCGATGAGTGGCCTCCACGATTTGCCAAGGTGTGTCACCAATTTCCATTTCCGTTCGCCACAAATTTCGTTCTGCGGGGTCTCTACAGTTTATTCTGTTCATTCAAGAAAGCGGTGCGGACTTGACGGAACTCGCATTTTGTGATGCTCGTCGTCTTGGCCGCATTCGCATGGTTTTCTCTCCATTGAGTGAACCTCCGATTTCGGACCTTGGCTTTGATCCAATATTATCTATGCCCTCCATTCAAGACTTTCGACGCATTGTCTCGAAGAGAACTTGTCCAATCAAATCCCTTCTATTGGACCAGTCGTTCAGTGCTGGTATTGGGAACTACCTCGCAGGTCCTCACAGTTTTGTTTGTACCCTTCCTGGCTCACCTCTGTGGTTAGACGAAGTTTTATATCAGGCCCGAGTGCACCCCGAGCAACGATGCAATACCCTCGACGAGAGTCAAACACTTGCTCTGCATCACCTGATCGCTGACGTGTGTCGTATAGCCGTCGAGGCGAACGCAGACGATGCCAAGTATCCTGACCATTGGCTTTTTCACTCTCGATGGGTATGCGATTCTCTACGTCGGTGGCGTGCTTCTCACGCTGCAGGCACAGGGAAAAGGCAAGAGACAAATAAAGCAAACGATGAAATTGGTCGTCTTGTTTCCTCCCCGCTCCCGCTCCCCGCTACGAGCTAATTCTCTGTCCTACACAGCCTTCGGGAGAACCTGCCACCGTCAATTGGATCACCGTAGGAGGTCGCACCTCTGCCTACATCACCGAAGTCCAGAAACTCATTCCGAAGAACAGCAGCAGTGAATTTCCCGAGGTGCTGTTGCCCAACCACTTTGACCGATGGGTTCAAGTAACTCTTCCTTAGGATACGCGGACGGGTTGATCCGGACAGTGCTCGGGGTCCTAGGCATTGACCCTCCAGAAGACGTACTGGGGAGCCTCTTGGTGCCTGAACGCGTCGACATCATGAGATGCGTGATAGGCTTATCTTGCCGAGAACGTTAATATCATGCAGAGTTGATAAATATGCCGCCACTGAGTCGTTCTCGGTGCTTGAAATAACATCCTAATCGTTGAAGCACGATGCGAGACAGAAGGGTCAGGGCTCGACAGATTGACGAGCTCGGTCCAAGGAATGCGAACCACCAGCATGACGCCACACTGAGACGAGTGTCCAACTCCTCGCCTCCGTTAACAAGAATCAGCATCCAAGTTCAAGTTCAACAATCGTGAAGAGGACGTTATTCAAATGTGCAAGACTCGCGACCCAACGACCTCTACCAAGTACATTGTTACAGTGAGTAGAAAACAGAAGGGCATATAGCGACAGCATGAGACCGATTACGATGTCACTGGGAAGTGGGAATAAGCATGACAAGTCATACGTGGAATAGACCGACTCACTGTAGCTAGCAGGGTCGATATGATCTGGGAGCTCAGGCACTGCAACTTCAAACCGAGATTGGATGGCGGCCATCACTTGCTGATCACTTTCGCTCGACACGAATGTAATAGCCAGACCCTTAGTCCCAAATCGTCCAGCACGGCCGACACGGTGGAGGTAGCTGTCCGCGTCAGGAGGGCAGTCATAATTGATGACAATGTTGACTCGTTCAACATCGATACCACGACCAAAGATATCAGTGGCCACTAGTATTCGCTTTTCAAATGCCTTGAAGGCAGTATAACGTTTAATCCTTTTCACGACGTCAGTAGAGTTGTTAAAAAGGGCCTCAAATGACTTACCTTTCTTCTTGGGCAAGAGCAGAGTGAATGCTGATACTCGGGAAGTTGCATGAAACAAGCAACTTGTCCAGTTCAATTGCTCGAGCAACAGACTTGACAAAGATAACGACCTGACAAGGGTTAAAATGCAGAACATGATGCCCCTAAGATATCTACCTGGTTGAACTCCAAAGTATCGAGCAAGTCATTCAGCTTTCTGTTCTTGGCATTCTCCTCAAGCTTGACATAGTGTTGTTGCAGACCATGCAACGTCAGTTTTGTCTCATCATCCACAAAAATCTCAAGTGGCTACGTTCTGAAATTAGCGCCTATTTTTCACTCGCTCGCTGGTACTCACATTCGCCATAAACTTTTTGCAGGTAATACGGATTTCCTTCGACAAGGTGGCGCTAAACATCATGACTTGCTTGTGATGGGGAGTGGCGCGGAAGATTTCTTGGACATCCCTACGCATGTCTACGCAGCAAAGAAAGGGCGGAGCACAGCGGTTAGATTGCGATCGGAGTTTGGGTCGAGCGAGAAAAGAAAAAACTCAAGGATGGAGAAGAACGTGCAACTGCCGAACAAAAATTGCGAATAAGCCCATGTTTAACTTTCGCCTGTAGCGAGAGCAGGGATTCGGAAATGGATCCGTAACGTTCTTCATCATGCAACGCTCTCAACAACTCAGCAATCCAGCGACGAACCCATGACCATGCTTCAACACCAATTCCAAGTGGTGCCCACGGCGCTTGCCCACATTGGGAGTGTGACGTTGAGTATGGCGACAAGAACTTCGTTCACCGGTGGCGGAGACCGGTTTGATGGGCGCAATTTGTTTAATGGCGCAGCATTCCAAGACTGGCAGCCGAAACTGAAGGGGCGGAGACTAACCAAGCTGCTCTAGCATTTTGTCGCACTCATCCAAAGTAAAATGTTTGACGTTCTTGGCATCCAGGATCTTGTCTCGAGTGAGGGCATTCAGACGGCCAGGAGTCGCTACAACAATATGTGGGCACCGAATTTTGTCACGAAGAATCTCGGCGTCCTTTTGTACGGGGGTACCGCCATAGAAGGTGTGGACCCGTACATCAGGCATGTACTTTGCAAACCGCGTGTACTCGTTCTTAATTTGAAAGGCGAGTTCACGAGTATGGCACAGAACAATTACCGAGACTTCGCCATTCACAGGTTCCAATTGCTGCAACGTTGCAAGGACGAAAACCGCGGTCTTGCCATGCCCCGACTTTGCTTGACACAGGACGTCCATTCCCAAGACGGCTTGAGGAATACATTCTTGTTGAACTGAGAAGCCAAATGAAAAAAAAAAAAATGCCACTCAAACAGTACGAAAAGTACCTTCTGAAGGGTGTTCGAACCCGAGATCACTAATTGCTCGCAGAAGTTCAGGTTTCAGTAAAAAATCCCTAAAGAGCAAAGTAAGACGAGGGAATATCATGGAAAGGAAGGGATGGATCGAACCTGAAACCAGTTGAGTGTATGCCTGAGAAATTTTTCTTGTCCTTGTCGACGTCGCCATCTGTTGCTGCCGAAGTGGGGACACCGTTCGTGGGTGCAGGGGCGCCATTCGGGACATCGTCTTCATCTTCGTAGTTGACCAGATCTTCGTTGTCGTGAGACATTGTTGTTGGATAAAATTATTGGATATTATCCGGCGTGTAGAGTTGAAAATAAAGCGAGAGGTGGTCGAGGAGGAAGTTGTAGTCGAAAAACAACGAATGTGTGGCGCGGTCAAAGACAGGTTGCTGACTAATGCAGCAATCTTACCTAAACTCCCACACGCACGGACCTCCTCGTTGAGCCTTCACTGTCGTTGGACACCGGTGCCCTCGAAACTAACGAGCTGAGATGCGGAACTTTGCTGTGGACAGTGCGTGCAGACCTCAACTTCTCGGCTGTCTGATGACAGCCCCGTCACCCAATTTTTCAGTGCACTGTCATGACATGCGGCTCCCTCACCGAGGCGTGGTATCTTGCAGCCAGCCGGAGGACTAAATTTATGTTTGCTGTGGTGACGAGGCGACTGCAGACTCGTCGGCCTGTCGCCTTTTGTGCTCCCAGTTGTTCGTCACGTGTCAAGCTTAGTTCTCAATACTCTCCGATCATTTGCACCGAGGCGATATAAAACTGGGTTGCGTGTGTTTGAGGGTGATAGTCAGAAGGCGAGACAGAATGTCCTCCTATCCTTTCTGGTGAGTGTGTTTAACGCTCTTCTAGAGTCCCTGCTGAGCGCTGCCTTACGCAGGCTTGGTGGTAAGCTCACTCCTTACCGTTCAGAGTGTTCGACTGACAACCCGGCTACAGGCGTTGCTGCCTCCAGTATGTGGTGCCTATCAGACGTTGTTCCTTGACTTATGCACCTTGTTCTAGTGGCAGCTTGCTTTACACATCCTCTGGACTTGACGAAAGTGTAAGCGGCATTGGTTTCGCTGAGACGGTGTGCCTAACGTCTGCAAAGCCGTATGCAAACCCTTGGTCCATCTGTGCCGCGTCCGTCCATGCTCGCGACGATCCGGGTCTCGTTGTCCGAAAATGGCTTGCGCAGTATTTACACCGGCCTTTCCGCATCATTACTTCGACAGATGACATATTCACTCGTCCGTATTGGAAGCTACGAGGAGATGAAGCGCCGTGTGTCTGAAAATGGCAAGCCTTCCGCTGGCAAGCTTCTTCTGGCCGCTACTGTTGCCGGCGGATTGGGAGGTGTTGCTGGGAATCCTGCGGATATCCTGCTCGTGCGCATGACCAGTGATTCACTGAGGCCTCCAGAGAAGCAATATGGGTACCGTAATGCTCTGACTGGCCTTGTAACCCTCGGAAAGGATGAAGGCATCAAGGGTCTCTGTAGAGGGCTTGGGACCAACATGGTGAGCGTGCTGGTTGTGGGTGATCGGCACGGTGGTTTACACGCTTTAAGACACGTGCAGCCTTGATGAATGTAAGCTCTTGCCTTCCCTATAAAGGCAGCGTGTAACGTATACCTCTTTGATAGCCCTCACAGGTGGCATCGTAAGTTGACCCATTGGATCCATTGAACGTACTTCCTGAGGCCAGCATCAGCTATGACTTCTTCAAGACATTTCTACTTCACCATCACATACCCTTGGTAGATTATCAGTTTCACGATAGTTTCTTTTTGCATGTTGTCGCTAGTCTAGCTGCCGGGACCTGTGGAACAAGTTCGTTGTCTTCGAATTGCGCGTGCTGTGCTCATTTTGTTTTGCAGCTGTCTGCTCGCCCGTTGACGTTATAAGAACAAGAGTAATGAGCTCGGTGAGATGTCTTGTCGATATATAGTTGGTCCTTCACTGACGTCGATTTTGAAGTCAGGGAACTGTAGCCCCTTTCAAGTTCTTGCAAGATCGTTCCGTGAAGAAGGCCCCACATTCATGTTCAAGGGCTGGACACCCGCGTTCATACGACTCGGTCCAAATACTGTCCTTATGTTTGTCTTCTTTGAAGTAAGTCTTTCAGAGACGCTCCGGAAGAGCTAGATTGATTGGCTGCACAGCAACTAAAGCGAAGCTGGTCCCACTTTGCGCGCCCGTGATAGCGGCATCATCTGTCTCATCCTCCACCGAACCTGCCAGTGCTGTTTGATTCTCGGGAACTATACCCAATTTTCCTGCTATTTCATTAACATTTGTATTTGTCATCGTGCACTTACTCAGATAAGATACATAGATGTTTCATGATTCATCGCTACCCTTCACAATGGTACGACATCGTGGTATGGTTTTAGAGGAAGTACTTCCTATCCTAGATGTTTGGTTGATCCTACTAGAACAGACGGACAACAATACACAATCTTCCAATCTAGCTTTCGGGGACTTGTAGGCCTTTTTTTCTGGAATCATTACTTACATCCCAGACTAGAGAATTAAGGTCTTGATCCGGTGAATACAGTTCTTGTTCTGCTGGGTTAACCCTGGCATCTAGATTCTTAGACTTTGCAAGGCCCCACAAAGTATCTACAACCCGAGAGACATGAAGTAAGCAACCTTTGCTTGAGCCATCAATGAGCGTGCGCTACGGTGGGGAAGCGGATGCGTGTCTTTGTCCAAGCGCGCTTTCACAGCACATTCAGTTGTAAGTCCATGGACTCGAAGAATCAGCATGTGCGCCGACGAATCGCACTATCGCATGCCGTGCAGTTCCTGAGGATCCGTTGTTTTTTGCCCGTGGGACTGGTAGTGTGGGTCTATTCCCGTTCGTAGGATCATTCCGGCGTTCCCTATCACGGGCAGCCGGACCCTGGGAGATGGTGACTGTGCTATCACCCTGAAAGGCGTGCCCTTTCCACGGTAATTTTGACGACGAGCGGCAAAGCTTACTTGCTATATGACTCTATGTAATGGAGCATGCGGCTGGCGGCAGGGTGGGTCATTTTCTGATCACTGGAGGTAGTGACTCGAGCCACTAGCTTGAGGTACTCTCAAGAGAAGCGTTGTCCATCGCCGTGACGTGCAGTCCAAATCTTTTGGTAGGCACACCAAGTCACTGCTATTGACCCATTGCCTGCTGTCAGTACCAGCGGAATCCAATGATTATGTTATCAAACGTTCACATAGAGGGCGATGGACGTACTACACACTCCCGTTCCCAAGAAAACAGGCATTTTTTATCTATCCCCCAAGGTATTCCATTTAATTTGTTCTCGCGATTCCCTGTATCCGCTTAACGAGTACTGCCAAGTTGCTTCACTGGTTGTACTCACTCTAGTGATGACCGGACTGGGAGCAGCAGTTCCTTGTCGACTGTCCATGTGGCTAAAGTTGACCGATCAGAATAGGTCTCCCGTTCTATACTTCAGATATCCGTGGATACGATGTCGTCGGTGGTAGACAGAACGAAAATGTGGATTGATCCGGCACCAACGACAGGAAGGTACGCCACGAACACCGTCGGCGTGCTCGCGTGGTGGTTTGGGTTCGACAGGTTCCACGTCGGACAAACTGTATATCTTTTCCTAGAAAGTATTCAGGCCATCGTACTCGAGAGACGCTCATTCATCGTTTATGCTGCCCTGTCCAACTTTTTTCTTCTCAGAGGTCTTCTTACACGAGTGAAATAGGCTGCCTTGCCCCTCATCCACCCGGTTTCTTGATCGCAGGGCTAGAAGTCTCGCTATACGAGGTAGGCGACTCGGAGTTCCCGTACTTCTCTTGATCTGTTGTATCGAACAAGCCCCTTTCGTTGTGTCTAGTTACACTGTAAGATCAGTACAACTGACCTTGTCCAACGAGTCCAAATTCGTCACGAGCACTCGTGAAATCAAGAGTATCTGGATCAGCCCTTTATATTGTTGGTAGCATGTCCCATAGCGTCCATCTGGCTATTGTGCTGAATGGAGCAACCTCATGCGGGCGAACTGATTCTCCATCTTAGGTATCGTGAACAAGCCAAACATACATCGCCAATGTTTTTAGACATGTCACGAACGACGAACTCGCTAGTTTGGCGTGTACAGCACTAGCGGTGTGCAGAGGAATGCACTCTAGGATAGCGTCCTGCTATGGCGTACCTGTATTTGCCACGAGCTCACGACAGAAACGACGAGCAACCTAGCAACTAGTCCAACATTTACGACCGTTTATCAAACAAAAATTAGTGGGTGCGTCCAGGGTACAGACCACAACCGTGCCGGGGTTCTTCGTTCTTTCCACTTGGGTGCATTGCGTTGGATGACCAGTGTTCCATCGAGTCAGCGAATGTATACACTTGCGACTCAAACTACATTCCGTATCCTCCAAAACAGCAGGAGGGTCACCCCTGCCGAGATCGGTGTTTGAGGGCCATATCTACATTACGTGTGAGTTGTTACGGTCTCCAGAGGGGAAACAAAGAATTGCAAGGACAACAGACAACGGGTATGGTCTTCGATTTACAATTAGGAACCGGTTCTGGAAAATCGACGGTGTGGTGCCGATCTCATTTCTATTGTATTCAGGTTGCGCTGTAGGTCTCTGTGGGTCCAGTCTAGTGAGTCCTCGCCATCTAACCCCTTGTTTTCGCTTTGCGTGTAGCGACGATGTGAATTGCTTCTGACTGGCAGGACGTTTACCCGAGTCCCCATTTCGAGGCAGTACGAAGAACGGGACAGTCATAAAAGGAACCAATGTCTCCGTCGAAGAACATCATTCTCTCACCCCAGACCTCAGGTCTTGCAGAAACTCACCTCATCCGGTAGCTAAATACTCGATGGATCTTGGCAACCCTGTGAGTTATGATTCACACCACTACTCTACGTCCTTGGAGCTGTTTTCTGTTCACTAGGGAGAATCCATGTCAATGGATACAGATGGCGACGCAGTATCTCGTCACCCTCTCTGTCTTCGCGACTCCGCCAAAGTGAACCTTCCCGGTCCCTCCGGCCGACGGATGTCACCTGCTTTTCATATCCGAAGACATCAGTTCTTTGGTTCTTCCCCCAGCTATAAAGGTCTCTCTGACTGGGATGGCCCTCTTCAACTCACAATACCGCCATCGCCATCTTCTGCTGTGGATCATCTTGAAGAGACGGCGGACATCAATCCAAGTCATGCACTGCCAAGCCAACACAGACGTATCCTTCTGGGCTCAGAGTCATCTGCAGAGGAAGTCGTACACCGAAAACGAAAGCGCACCCATGATTTGCCGCACACGGACCATAATGACACTCGGGACAATGATACGCTCACAGGTGGTGCAAATCCCCGCTCGTCTAGGAGGGTCCGCACGTGTCTGTGGATACAACAGGACAGGGAACTCTCTCCTCTTCTCTACGTGTCTCCTGATCAAGAACGAGACGCTTCTGCGGAGGAAGAGACGGTCTCGGCGGACCATTACCCCCCAAACGTGACCGATCCGTCGCATTCTATTCAACAATGCCTCTACCCTGGGAAACCTTACTGTCAAGATACTTGTACACAGCGAAGTAATTCCCTGCCCAGAGCCGTAGATCAGGTAGACTACAAAGAACGGAAACGTTCTAATTCTGCCGACTCTTTCGCAGAGGTCGCTCTCGCGACCACAACGACCCCCAAATATAACCGCCTATCAACACTACAGGACTTTTGGCTTCCTCGCCCCTTTGAGGAAACCGAACAACCGGCTGGGGGCATCATCAAGGTTCACGAGAGGGGTCTTGAAGCAGGGCCTTCATTCCTCTCGATCAACAGTAGTCGCACGGACGGTCTGTCGGCGTCCCGTGGGCTGCCGACGGACACTCTGATCGTTATCCGCAAAGACGACATCCCTATGCGCTCGTCTGCGAGCTCGACCAACTTTTTTGACAAGTCCATCTGTGAATCGCCGGATGCGATTGACCCCACTGACGGGGACGAGCTTGCACATACCGCGGTCCTCCTACCATGGTCTGGGTGAGTCGCACTCGCCCCAATTCGACTTGCTCGGGGAATTACGACTGCTGAGAAACCTTGAGGCTCAAGAGCAAGACTGTTCTCTAGACACCGATCACTATAAAGGAATGGCTATCTCACGAATGGTTTTATGCTTGTCCAGTATCATCAACACAGGATGGCTGTTCGCACCGATAATTTATATACTCAATTCCCTGCCCAAGGGCATACACTCCTTCGGACGCTTGTAGCCATGTCACTCACGGACTCGAGTAACTTACCATACATACCATCGCATCAATCAGTCAAATGACCATGGACTGTCCACCTGATAATTCCTCGATGCCACCTTGAGATGCACAACAGACCGCTGGCTGGTACGTCGGCCAGCTTGTCTCTGGATTATCGTCATGGGAGGCCCACGGCGTGGAGAAACAACGAAGAAGAACAGTAAGAGAGCAACTGCCGGACCGTCATTGCGTTCCGCCCGACTTCAGAACCCCATGTCGTCCTCGTCCTCACCGTCACCCCATCCACTTGCCACAATCTCTTCTTCCTGACGACGCGTCGATAAATGCACCTGTTGGGTCGATGAAGAAGGGGATACATTTTCTGATTCGAGTTCTTTTGCCTTTGGTCGAGAGGATGAGAGCGAGAGTGTTCGGGGGCTCGAGAGCGGCTGTTGGCCCGTATGCCAGGATACTTGCACAATGCCAATAGAAGGAATGTCAGTACCCTTCGCAATTGCCTAGGCAGTTCATTAGTGTACAAGCATGAGACGGTTCAAGGAAGATTACGAACTTGCTCGGCAGCCGCTCTTGTCCGGAAACCAACGACTACCTCGTCATCTGCAACAGAGTCTACCGATTCAAGTTGGCCTGTAGTCTAGGGAGAAAGAAGCAGTTGAATGTGTCGGCACCGAGACTGTCGAGGAACCGTTCGTACCTCATACCATTCCCGCAAGACTGGAATAGTTGCCTCCCTTGCCCCCTTGACAAGTATTTTTTTGGGTCTGTTATCAAGCTTCATACTACCACGAGCGGCACCTCTCCCTGCACCCCGAAAGAATGTGCCGCGCGCCGCGCGACCCCGGCCTCTGTAAGGACGGTGTGACCCCCCACTGTGAGTATAGTCTCCACTTTCGGGAATACCCAGACTGGCGGCCTTGTGACACCCTTAGCACTCACCTCACACACAGTGAACGCATACACGCACCTCTTCTTTGAGTTTCGCAAGCTTGGCTTGGAGTTCTGCCGTAGACTCACCACCCGTGACAGCGTGAAGATCCAGTTCCCTGTCTAGCCTTTCTCTTTCCTTGTCGTGCTGACTGAGGCATTCTGTTGAATACGTGGGTCGCTGTGTCGTAGATGGGGAATGCGGCGGTGCTTCTCCAGATATTGAGGTCGGGGACGAAGGTTTCATCTCTTCACCAAGCTTTCTCAAGCGGCCCATTATGGATTTTCTTTCCTCTCCAGAAGCCGTCGCTAAAGATGCCATGAGGGATTTTTGTTCTGCTATCTGCTCCTCCAGAACCTTTTGTTTCACAGCAAGCTCGGCGGCAGCCATAGAAACTACAACAGGCTTGCGAACAGTTGACGTGGTTGGAGTTCCTGTCGGAGGAGTGATGGGTGTCGCGCTCCGTGCAGCAATTTTCGCAACCAATGGCGCAGATGCCGCCAACATGCGCGTGCCCTTCTGACCGTGCCCCTCCATCGGTCTGTGCCAGAAAACCTTGACAAATCGATTACCGAAGACAGCATCCTCCGATTTCCATGCAGCATGCGCTTCGTTGTGGTCCGAAAAACTGACCAACGCTTTTGCGGTGCGAGAATCAATGGCGACGTTTGTGACCGTGCCAAAGCGCTTGAACCAACTATTCACAGCGTCGAGAGAGAGCTTGTCCTCCGGTATTTTCTCCACGACGAGTGTTTTGTCGTTCCGACGCTCCGGGCGGAACGACTGTGCATCACCAGAGAATGTCCCCCTGCCCCCACCCCTAAACCCACTCTGAGCACTTCCGGATCTGGCACGAACATTCTGTGATGAAGCACCCGTGTCGATGTCTATGGGCTGTGGTTGTTGAGGTAGCGGTGCACTCTGTATCCATGCCAAACTGTCCTGTGGCTGCGGCGGCGGCTGTGAACCTGTAGCAGTGGGACCCTCGAACATTTGGGGTGTAAGATCTTGGATCACGGGTAGCTCTCCAGAGGTGGGGGCGCTCTGTGGGCTGTCCTCCTGGGCACGAGAAAGAAGAGGTGGACGGGGTTGAGGAGCTCGTCCGTTGATGCCTATCATGTTCCCGCTTGGTCGCATATCCATACGTGCCTCGTGTGGGTCGTAAGTAGCGCCGGGTCCAACCATACCGAACGGCATCGCGCCAGTGGAAAACATGGGTAGAAAGGGGAGCGGACCGCCTGGGCTGCCCATTGAGAACAGCTGCGACGGAACAAACGCGTCGTCACCGTGACTGTATTTGCAAAGCGCGCCCCTGGCACAATAACCGTTGTCTGAATCTTGACGTTGAGTGGAACGGAGCCGGGAAAGACGAAGGATACGCACTGTGGTAGTCCCGACATATGCCCCTCCGCTGATCTGGTGGCTGATATGTCTGGATGCGCTGACCGTTCATGGCCGGACCCGCTCCATTCACCGAGCCTTGCCGGTCGTTCTTTGGTCCCCATTGACCGGTCGAACGAGCATCGCGTCCGCTCGGGAAGCGTGAAAACTGACCGTCGACAGTTAACCGAGGACCTTTAGCAGGGCGATGTGCATCATGGATGTCATCCGCATGAGCTCGCTTGTGGCCGCGTTCGGGAGAAGGCGTATTGTTAGACAGCAGGCTATCGAGAGGTATCGGGATGCCACCGTCAGTAGGGTGAAGATGAGACGGGGAGGACTGGGATGGCGGGGGAGAGGTAGTATACGGAAGATATGACTTTGTCCTTAGGACTGTAAATAATGTATCTATAAATGAAGGGCCCTCTGAAGTAGAATGGGGTAAGCGGTGGAGGGAGGGACGTCGACAGAAGGTATACCTTTCTCGAGAAACTCCTCGAGCTGAGCTGTGAGTTCCTTGCGCATGTCTGGCTCGGGTAGGTTGTGCTTGAGGAGGGCGAGGACATACTCAGCGAGGGCGGCTGGTTCGGCATCACAACTGCGGGACGGTCAGCGGGGGACGGGGGGCGGAAAAAGAGACAGACATTGGGCCGAGCGTTCGAATAAGCCATGGCTTGAGGTGTTGTGCAGTCGACGAGTCGTAGAGCTCCATCGAGTCTGGTCGAGTTCGGACTGGCGCCACAAGGCCAAGTTAGCGTAGCAAAGGATGACAAAGCGTCCCTAATACACGCCCGTCAAACTAATGTGCTCCACTCGCTCGCAACCCTGCCCGTGTAGATCCCCTCCAGCTCTGTCCACAGCGGTCGCGAGAGAGGCCCCATGCCGTCTTCACCAGTGGGAATAACAACATCACCGCCCATATATCCAATCCTTTCTACCGGAGCCACGACAGCCGCCGTACCCGTCCCGAACAGCTCGACGAGCCGTCCATCCCTCGACGCAGCGATGATCTCTCCCATGTTCACGCCTCGTTCGGAGACTCTGAGCTGACTGGGGAAGCCCTCGAGCCGCTTACGCCCGGAGACGTGATTCCGTGCGAGGGAAAGCACTGAATCACGGGTCACACCAGGAAGGATCATACCGTCGAGAGGTGGCGTGACGAGCTCGGTCACTACAGTGTGATGTTCATGCAACGCCCATTCACAAGAGAAATGACCGCTCACCGCCGTCCTCTCCCTTGAAGACAACGAACAAATTCATGGTACCAACCTCAGTCAGCCAATGTTCAGGTCCATGGAGCCAGAGATTTTGGGCATAGCCTGCCTCTGCAGCAGCTTTCTGAGCCACAACGCCAGGGGCGTAGTTGGCTGCCACCTTGAAAGCGCCAGTGCCTATCCGCCGGAGATATCAGCCACAGACCACTAACCGAGTCTGGAGGGGACAGACCTCCGGGAGCAGCACGAATGTACTCTGCGTCTGTTGTGCCGTACAAGGCCACGGGCTTGAACCCCTGGGGGTAATAAGGGCCAACGGGACTGCAGATCACGAAAAGGAGAGCTTCCGTCGGTGGATGGACTCCGAGCGTCTCGCCTGTGCCGACTCGAAACAGCATCTGTCAGTAGTTACAAGACTGGACAACAGGCGGGGGACTGACTCAAAGTAGGGCGGATGTATAGACTGTGACCTGGTTCCTTGGGTACCCAATCACGGTCCAATGAAACGAGCTGCCTAATGCACTCAAGGAGAGCATCGCCATTGAATGTCTACGAAGCCTCGTCAACCAAGGGTTCAGTGTCCGGGACCCGACTGACCGGTAGTGCCAGACGTCTCGCACTGACGTTCATTCGCTTCATGTTCATGTCGGGTCGGAACATGGTCACGGTATCGTCCACACGCCGGTAGGCCTTCATGCCCTCGAAAAGTGACTGAGCGTAGTGAAGGACGGTTGCGGCTGGAGTGAGGTTAATGGCGGAAACTATGGAACGTCAAGGGGGTAGATAGATGAGGCAAGGTGGCATAGCATACAGGGCTCGATAGAAGGTGCACCCCAACCAGTTCCCTCGGCCCACGGGATCCTCAGCATATGATCCGACTGCAGAAATAATGAGTGCGAAAGGCAAGACACTGCATGGATGGCGCACAAAAGTCTGACCGAAGAGCAGTTTCGAGGAAGGCGGCAGTTGGCGTGGACTCGCCGTGCGTGCCACGGTAAGCCGCGAGGGCTGTTGGGGATGGATACGCTACCATCAGGGCGAATAACTACCGAGGAGGCGCACCTCGATATCTGGCCGAGCTGTCGACGTGGCTGCAGAGAAGGACCGCCATGCAGGAAAGGTCGTGGGTCGGACAAGCCTTGCTAACCGCGCGGACGCTGAGCAAGGGAAAGTCATGGCAGCTGGGAGTGATGAGCAGACGCCGCGTCGGTTTTTATATCGTCTCGGTGGGTAAAAGACACGGATAGCATGCTCAATCGCTGTGTCTCCCCGTCGTCGATGGTGAAATCGCACGTTGTCGCACCCAGCACTTGATGGCGGGCCAGCTCCACCCGCAGCCTGGTCGCTCGACACGTTCAACGGCGTCGACCATTTCTCACCATGTTCGGCAGCAGCAACCCGTAAACCTCGCGAGGCGCCTCCTCTTCCCCCACCTTCAGCCCGGCTCCGACTTGCCCCCACTATTTCTCTCCCCTGCATGTCCCCCCGAGCTCAACGACGAGGTATACGATTTCATCGCCCTCGCTCTCAGGGCCTTTGTGAACACCTGGTGGGCCAAGCTGACCAGATATGACAAAGAGTTGCTTCCCCAGATCACCAGTGTTGTGACGCATGTCGTTCGTGCTCTCGAGCAGCGTCTTCTTGACGCAGACCTTTCGCTGCTCGTTCTTAGTGACATACCGGCTCTCATCACCCAGCACTACAGAGACTACCGTCAGGCTGCTTCCAAGGTCTCGACGTCGTATGCCAATGGTGGGGCGCTGTCGCTCCCACAGCTCTTTCATCAGCTACAACCGCACATGGCAATCTCATCCGATGGGACGATAGACGAAGAGTACTTTCGACAGGCCTTCGACTACGTTTTGAGACAGTGCCTTCCCAGCGAAGACTATGCGCCGGAGGCCGAGAGATACATCATTAGGGAGCTTATGCTCAAGGTCGTCGTCAAGGATGCTATCCCCCGCATAACGCAGCCTTGGTTCCTCCAGAAGATGGCATTGGACATGCTTGGACCTTGTCCGGACGGGTTGGAAAAGGTGTGCACTTGCATGCTCTCGCAAATGCTGGCAGTAACCCCGTCTTAGCCATCCGTCTCGTCGACATCCCGCTTCTCCAAGTCCGGAGTCATTGTGCTCCTGCTTTCGGCCATCCAAAAATTGTCTGGAGCGTGTATTATGCTGATCCACGCGTACAAGCAAGTCGTGTATATCATCCCCATCGTAAACCAGAGCAATTGCTTCAGAGTTCCTTTCGTGCCGTCTCTGACGGGGGCAGGGGAAGACCCCACGCCTGTCGCCATGACGCCGCCGTCGTCCTCTGCGTCATCGACCATGTCGATGCACGCGGATACTGTCCACGCTGCTGCTTTCCCCGACCTCACACATGGGTTGCTGAGGATGACATCGGAAGCACTCCAGGTCCAGGACCGACTTGCTGCCACTGCGCTCGTTCAGCTTGTTTCGCTATTCTCTTGCTCGTTCCGGACGCTCATGAACAAGTGCGTTTGTTCGGTCTGGCGTTTTGCGTGTCTAACATCACGTTCGTAGGCTGCTGTGTTACGTGCTGTATACCTATGTGCTATCCGCGTCGTCGGTGCTCTCTGTCGTCCGGCTCTCGAAGCACACGCTGTTTCCAAACGGATATCCTGGCCCCGTACCAGCGGACCCGACGGCAGAGGAGCAGGCCGCTATCCGCGAACAGGTGGTGAGGCGGGCTGCTGAGCTTGTGCCGGCGCTGGTGCGGATTGTTCTACTGGGCGATCCTGCAGAGAACACGCTGGACGGGGTTGTGGATGCACTGAGCGATGGCGCGTGCAACCGACACCTTGCGGTCTGTTTGATGGACGCGGTCCTGCTGAGCGTGTTCCCGGAGATGGAAGGATAGTTTGGACATATTTGTATGACGTCAGCACAGTGAATTATTTTCTGATATTAATTTGACAAAGTTTCCCTTCCCCCTGAACGCCGACGACGTTGATATGCACCATCCACCGAACCCGCCAGCGTTGTACTCCTTCCCCTCCCCCGCAGATCTCACCGGCTCTCTCGCTGACTTCATAGTAAAGGCTCAGAAGGACTCCATCGAGAGAAAGGGCCGGTTCACCATCGCCCTCTCCGGCGGCTCTCTCCCCAAGCATCTCAAGGCCCTTATCGGCAACCCTGCCATCAGGTGGGATAACTGGTACGCATCTCTCCCTCGTACCGCCCTTCCATCTTTCATCCCCCACAGGCATGTCTTTTATGCTGACGAGCGCGCTGTCCCCCTCGATCACCCTGACTCGAACCACAATCTCTGCAAGACCGAGCTATTTGACCATGTCCCCATCCCCCGTGGGAACATCCACACCCTCGACCCCACGCTTCTTGACGATCTCGAAGAGCTTGCAGACGCTTACGAAGGGCAGCTCATCCACGAGTTTGCCCAGAGGGACTCGGCTCGCTTCCCTGTCTTTGATCTTATCCTCCTCGGGGTTGGTTCGGATGGTCACACCTGCTCGCTTTTCCCGGACCACGAGTTGCTTTCTGAAAGTGACAGATGGGTAGCCTATCTTGAAGACTCCCCTAAGCCTCCCCCCAAACGCATCACCCTTACTTTCCCCGTCCTCAATCACGCCTCTCGTCTCGCCTTTGTCGCCGTCGGAGAGGACAAGGCGGACATACTTCCCCTCATACTTGATGAACCAGAGGAGCGCAGACTTCCCGCCTCCCTTGTCAAACTTGCCTTTCCCGGTCGGGTTTATTGGTTCGTTGATGACGCTGCTTCAGCCAAGGTAGCGTTTTCAAAGACAGCATTCAAGTTGTGAAGACCAGTCGAGGTGTCGAGCACACATACTCTTGTACTCGTACCATTCACCACCCGTTATCTACATATTATGCCATATTGTCGCTGTACCGCTAGACGTAACTCTTCATCTTCAGCGTGTCCAGCAACATAAGATACCTCCCCGGAGAGACAGTAAATTAAACACTCAACAGGGTCGCAGATGGGTAACACGCGGCGGCACTCGTCGCTAATATGAGACAGACATAACAAAAATCCATTGAGCAGATTAACAGTTGCACCCATAGTTCTGTGTACTCTCCCGATCAATTTGGATCGGGTCCGGATAGTCCACATACCTGTTCAACGCTCAGTCAGTGCATCAAAATAGCAAACGACACCCACATCTGCTCTTCCGCTTCTTGTTGCAAAGCATTCTTGGACACCGTTTGGAAGGCCTGTTCAACGTTGATAGCCTCCTTAGCAGAGGTCTCAAAGTAAGGGATGTTCCCCTTGGATTGACACCATGTCATGGCCCGCTTCTGCGTAACCTGAAATGCTGTGTGTAACGGTCCACGCTCGACGAGAACCATCATACCTGCCGTTTGCTTTCCTCCACATCAATCTTGTTACCGAGAACAACAAAGGGAAAGTTCTCCGGATCATGTGGACTCGCTTGAATGAGAAACTCGTCCCGCCAGCTGTCCAACGTCTCAAAAGACTTGGCGCTGTTAACGTCATACACGAGCACGCAACAATCTGCTCCTCTGTAGTAGGCTACGCCAAGAGACTGGAAGCGTTCTTGTCCGGCCGTATCCCAGAGCTGTCCGGGTTCGTTAGACAGTCCGAGAGACCACAAACCCTAAAACACCATACCTGCATCGTCACCAGACGGTCGTCCACCATAACTTCCTTGGTGAGGCTAGACGGCAGTCGGTAACATGAACTACTACGAATACGAACATACTCACAAGTCGGCTCCAATGGTAGCCTTGTACTGGTTGCTAAATCGCTTGTTGACATATTGGTTCATGAGGGAGGTCTTGCCAACTCTACACACACTCCATTGAGCATGGTGAAGTACCGAACGACATGGGCAGTGCGCCACCTACCCACTGTCCCCAAGGATGATAACCTAGAGTGCAAGTCAGCTGCTGTAGGGGAGGGCTCGACGGAGATAAAAGTGACCTTCAACAATACGCGGCCCATGGTGTGTCGATATGAGAAATAAGAGAGCAAGTCGGGGATGTGGGTTGGTCGTCGACTGTCGCGTTCGACTCGGGCTCTCGAGTACCAATCTCAACGGAGCACGCAGACAGTGGAACCGCATTTGGGGAGAATTGAAGCTCCGCTTGAACTCGGAGGCACCATAGCCGGGCTATGAGCCGGATAAGGGGTATCCTTTATGTTCCTTCGCGTTGGATCTGGTTGGCGGCCAGGTCATCGACACCAGTTTCTGAGCGGGATGGCGACCCGTATTGCACCTCAGATCAAGGACAAGATAGAGTTGTCTGATGCCGAGGACAAACTCTGCAAATTGCTCGACGAGTTTACGCGACATCTCGAGAACGAAGACGGCATCGTCACCGCGTGCAGGATTAACGGTGGTTGGGTCCGCGACAAGGTCAATTCATGGCCTCCTTTGGACTTGGGCGCATGTTTCTCATGTTGGAATGTTGTGAACAGTTGCTTGACTATGAGTGCAACGATGTCGACATCTGCCTCGCAGACATGATGGGTGTGTCCTTTGCTGAACGCTTTGTTGCATTCCTGTCCAAGAAGAAACATCTTCCTGTGCACAAGGTTACCAAAATCGAGAGCAACCCTGATCAGTCCAAACATTTGGAGACCGCGAGGACAACGTTGTTTGACATTGACTTGGACTTCGTGAACTTGAGGAGTGAAGAGTACACGGAACACAGTCGGATCCCATCAGAGGTTGTATGTTGTTGGCTCCTCAGCTCGCTCTTTCCTCGGTTGGTCACTGTCTTTACAGAAATTCGGGACACCGCTGCAGGATGCATTGCGGAGGGATATCACGATCAACGCGCTTTTCTACAATGTCCATACTCGGGCGGTAGAGGATCTCACTGAGAAGGCGAGAGCTGGCTAACGGGATGCCAGTCATGCAACCCGCTGACGGTCTCGGGTTCCTTGCAGGGTTTAGACGATCTACGCAACGGTATCATCCGGACACCCTTACCCCCACTGGAAACATTTCGCGATGACCCCTTGCGAGTAATTCGATGCATCAGGTTTGCAAGTCGCTTTGGGTTTGCGATGACCCCTGAACTTCAGGATGCCATCCGTGACCATCGTATCCAGGTGACCACTGATGTTTTTCCTTGTCCCGCGGGCCGTTGAAAGGTCTTCTGGAAGGAAGCACTCTCTTCGAAGATTAGCCGCGAGCGTGTTGGTGAGGAGCTCGACAAGATGATGAAAGGTTTGTGTGTAGTCTCGCAGCCTTTGTCACTCGAGTTTCTAAGTCCATGACTACAAGGCATCGAACCACTCCACGCCATACGGACCATCCACGACCTGTCATTATATCACACTGTCTTTCGTGTGCCCGCTACGACCATCGACATTGCCTCTGTCCCTGTTGCTTCACCAGAGCTTTCTCTCATTGCATGCACCATCCTCCACGACCTCCTTTTGTCTCCATCATCATCTAGTCCACGGAAGTTTGCGACACGACCCCACCCGACACTTGTTCATGCATTAAACGAACGAGGAACGAGGGCGCGATTATTCCTCGGTGCCAGTCTTTACTCCTTCGCTGGTATCACGTACAAGGATCAGAAGCAAAGGGTACACCCTCTCGTCGAGGCTGTGATCCGAGAAGGATTGAAACTCGGGAACAAGAATTATTACCTTGATGGCATACCGGCGCTTTTCGATGCTGCCGCGCTGTTCAGGGGCCTTTCTCTAGAGGACGTCCGGTTCAGGACGCCATCGGAGCGCGTCGCCATTGGTATGTGAAGAGACTGTTTTCATGATCCTTGATGAGTGTACGGGCGACCCGCCTCTTCATATAGGGTTACTGCTTCGGCATGGCAAGGTGCACAAGCCAACGCTCGGTTCACACTGGTCATCCTCTTTGTTTTTCTCGTTGGTGTGTGAATTGGTTCCACTCGGGTATGGTACGTCTACAAACGTTGAATGCTTGCCATGCATTGGGAGAAAAACAACAACAATCGCTTTCCACAGGTGAGGAAGCTGACGAATGTATACGGCGTTATAACGCTGTCACCGCTCGGATCGAAGAACTTGGTCTGAACAAGTTGGTGGATGCTAAACCTCTGCTGAATGTAGATATGACGTCCCTTTTTTTTTCGCCCTTTGCGCATAATTCACATCTTTGGTAGGGAAACGAGGTCATCTCTGTGCTTGGTGGTAAACCAGGACCGTGGACGGCTGTTATGCTAGGCAGGGTCGTTGAGTGGCAGCTGGAACACTCAGAAGATGACAAGGACGCATGTATAGCTTGGCTGAAGGAGGAAAAAAGGTCGGGTCGATTGAGTGTCGATGATCTGATCCAGTCTATCTCTGGGGCGAAGCGTGCCCATATAGATAACAAAGAAGGTTCAAAGAGAGCTAGACGAACGTCGTAGTGGCTTTGCAAATCACATCTCGGGACCGTGATCATGGCTTCAAATAGGTATGCGCACATGTGCGCAAGAGGGGTAATAGATACAGCAGGTACTTGGGGGTTAAATTCGTACGGGATGATCGGGTATGTTGGTTGAGAAATGTTGTACACATCTCTGAAACAGTAAATGGGGAGGATCACAAGTAAGCTAGTGTCCATATCGATGACAGGACGAGAGGCGTCCGTAGCAGTTTCATGACTGAATATATCTACCAGTTTTCTGTGGGAAAAAAGGGCGTGAGGGGCGAAATAGGTTGTCCAAATAACTGATCCAAGGTATCAAGCAGCGCCGACTGCCCTGCCCTCAAGGTGGACGGCTCGAATGGGTTGGTGAAGACAGGAGAACCCAAGGGGGCTAGGGCAGAGTCCAGCGATGAGTAGGGCTCGATTTCAAAGTCGGCGAACGGAGCAGGGGAAGGTAGGACCAGAGCATCAGCGGTGTGGACACCAAGTACGCACGAATCGACAAATGAGGTGGCTTCAGGTTTGACACCAGACAGGATACTATGTGCACCGGGCCTCAAGTGAGAAGGGAAGAGAAGCGAAGTGTCGTCGTCTTCACCCTTCTTGGTCATCTACGGCGTGAGTGAGCACAGATACTTGGCGCGCGATCCATGCATTACGCACCAAATCGTTGCAAACATCAAGAGAGAGATAGGGAATATCGTCGATAGGGACGAAACCCTGCATGTCGTTTGGTGGGTTAACGAGCTCCGGGGTACGCGCCGACACTACCGCGACCGGCGTAGCCTCGAGCCGTGCTTCAGTGGCCGGAAGGACGGCGGGAGGAGCTGCATATTTTGGGAGAGGGGAGGAGGCCAGGGGCAGAGGGGGATGCGTCTCTTGCTCCTTGGGTTCCGGTTGTGGGGGGGAGGAGTCGGGTCTCTTGAGTTCATTTCGCGAGAGGGCGATGGGTGGCGTTCCGTCGACAGAAGGGACACACTCATCTGATTCGAGCTGTATTTTCTCGTGTTGCTCATCAAGATACTTGGCTAGGTCGCGGCTGGCAACACCGCCCAACAACATGGTGGCGAGCTTTTTGCACCTTTCGTTTTCGGCATCGGTGGTGTGCTGGCATCGACGCTGAGTGACCTTGGGCTTCTTTTGCGACGCGGGAGAGTATCTGTACTGAGGGTAGAGCTGGGCGTGGCGTACTTTGGCTTCGTCGGCCATGGAGCGGAAGGGGGCGCGTTCCGCTTCGGACAGCTCGTTCCAGTAGCGACCGGCGATTCGGGAGACATTGCGGTTGTCTCTCTCGACACTCTTGAGGTTGTCCTTGTTCCAGAGCCAGGAACGGAAGATCATGAAGGCATTGGGTGGGCGGGGTATGTGGCCTTGCTTGCGGTTGCGAGTGTGGGAGGAGCCGGGGGTGAAGGGGAGATGAGTGGCGATGGAGGGGGGGGAGGTGGAGGAGGTGGTCGTGCAGGCGGACGGCGAGGGGGGAGGGGGCGGGGAGGGAGAGGGGAAGAGGGCGGCATCGGGACGAGTGAGCAGCGGCTGCCAGTGATCCTCTGCGGCTGTGTCCAAAAG
>JBBPJW010000062.1:0-72448 GCA_038088935.1 Pulveroboletus aff. viridisquamosus
CCCACCGAAGCCCCACCCGTCACACCTCTCCAGGCGGCCCCTCTCCCCGAGCTCCTTGCGAGGTGACCTCTTTCTCCCCCTCCCGTCTCACGCCCACTGATCACGCCCAGACGTCAACCTCTCCCAGGACACCAACCCCTCCCCGCGCAAGTACCCCGCGCCACCGACGGGTCATGAGCTCATGGCCCTCTTCCCCCCCGCACCCCCCGCCAACTTTGTCGAGATGAGACCCGGCCCGACGAGCGGCTTCTTCAAGCGACAGGAGCGTGCCTTCTTTGCCCAGGCTGGCAAGGAAATCGTCCGCGTGCGTGTCGAGATCGACGTGCCACCCTCACCGTCGGACGACGTGATCAGTGCGAAAAGCAGAGACCCGTCTGCACACGGCGGTCCCCCGCGGACCTGGCCGCAACTCCATCCGCATCCGCCCCACCCGTCGCCCATCGACGCCGCGTCGTCACCGGCTTATCCCCATCCCAAGCCACCCCGCCCGTCTCGCACAGTGCCTGCACCCACGCAATCGCCTGGCATGTTCCCTGGCTCTCCCCATGGACAGCCACCGCAGCTCCCTCTCAATCCCCATGCGCCGGCATCACATCAGAGCGGGATGACCCTACGTACACCACCTCACGATCCACATTCTGCTGCAAAGGTGGAGTTTCAGGCTCCGGAGGAGTACCGAGATGACACGGACGAGGCTTGGCGTCGACCTACGCCATACGCAGACCGTCGACGTGCCGGCAAACACACACGGCGTGTGATCGTCCGGAACTGATGCTGCGGGTGCCCTTGGCCGACTGATACCATACTGGATACGGACGGATGTCGAACGTGTATCCACCACTCACGATCGTCGCATTGATACCTGTCATATATATCAAGTTCAATCTCGTCACCCTCTCTGTGCCATCCACTATACCTTGTATTCTACTGTGTTCCACTGCCCCTTGCTCGCCCTTGGCTGCCACCGGCGCGCAACGTGTTGTCCATGACCGGAACGGGCGGCATTCCACATGGTAGCCTGTCCGGTCCGTCGTGTCAGGTGCACCCTCGACCGTGTGCAAATTCGTATTTCCCTGAGACACTACTGATCGTGATCGAGGTCCGGCAAGTCCCGCCCGCGCAGCGACGTCTCCGTCGGTGCCTTGCACCATGGGCGGGTGCTGCCCTTGTCTGGTGTGCACCCTTCTCCCCGGTGGCCAACCGTACCCTCTTTTCTCTCACCACACACGAGAGACGGTGGGTTCGGTGCCTCTACTGCTTTTTTTCATTTATATTATATTATATTATATTTTTCATTTGGGAAACGGGTGCCTGATCGGAGAAGAAAAAAAAAAAAAAAGATGACGCCCCTTCGTGAGGACGCTTCGCACTTTGGCATATGTACTCTCCATGTATCGAGTTGGGACGGGAACGGTTACCGACCGACCGACCGACCAAACGGCGGTTCGACACGACGAAATCATGACAGCCGTGGTCACGCGCGTACGAAGCCGAGACCGGGTGGGGAACGCCAACGGTTTCAGGTGCTATCCGACCCCCACCCGCACGACCGTTGCCGGGGACCCTCTAACGCGTAAGCGGGCTGTCTCATCTGCGTCTGTGTGCAGGTGGGGCATCGGCTCTAATTCGTCCGCAGAGAAGAAGGGGGATGGGATGGGGTTCCTGGCTGGGTGCGCGCGTCTACGCCACGGATATGGATATGGCAGCTGTACGGGTCTCAGATAGCGTTGGGGGGAGGCAAGGCGGAAGTGTCCAGGCGACGACGGAGGCTTTCTGTCTTTTTTTTTTTTTTTTTTTTTTTTTTTTTCCCTTTCCCCTTCCCCCCCGTCCTCCCTCAGATCTGTCTCGCTGCGGGCCACGTCCATCGTTCGACCCCACACAGCCCCGGCGTCTGGTCCTGTCCAAACCGGGCGAGGCGGCTGTGAACAGACGCAGGTAGGGCAGATTCCCCGGGAAGGTCGGAACAATGACGATGGTGTCATCGTTCATTAACGTGCGTGGCTGCCCAAGCTGTGGTGCGTCGTCGCCCCCATCACCGGTACGTACGCATCGAGCCATGTTGACGACGGACGGCCACGCCTATCGTGGGTCCACGACCACCCCCGTTCTAAAGGTACCCTGCCCGTGGAGCGCGCCCCTGACGTTCCCACATCGCTTTTTCGCGGGTCACGCCTGTCAGACCCAAGGAAGAAAGCAAGGGCAGAGGAAAAAGGGAGGCTCGGGGCGAGGGAAGGAATCGGGCCGTCGCTGGGGGGCGAACGCATCTCACCGTCATATCTGCGCGGCACATCCTTGACCAACGACCCGTTCAGCACGGATGGCAGGCAGTTCCTTTCATCGTGTGGGTGGGTACGAATGCGGGGGACGGACGTCATCACAGTTCTGGACGCGCGGACGGGGACGCTCGTCGCTCCGCACGCGTCCATATCAACCCGCTCGGGACTGACGATCGCATGGAGCACGCACGATAAGAAGAAGGGTGCCCAAGGAGGAAATGACGTGGAACTGTCAGCTGCATGGGACAATGGCTGATGTGCTATTAGGAACCCGCCCTGGGGAAGGCAGGGCGGAACGGACTGACATAACCAGCTGACAGCCAGTGAACAGGGATGGGACGGTCTCCGACGGACCCAAGTCGGAGGTACCCCAGATCATGGCGCAACCGTGCGTTCACGAATAGACGTCTGGTTGCACCCGGTTGCGTATCCTGTTCGATCACACACGAGATGGCATCAGGATGGGTCCCGAAGGGGTTGGCCGGAGAAGAATGGAAGTCACACGCTGGGACAGAGTGCCGGCAAGAACGCTTGGCGATCAAAACAGGGCATCATTTCATTTCATCCTCCAGACCAGTGTGTATGATGCGGACACGTATTCGAGCGCACGGTCACAGACAGGGCGACATCATCCCGCCGCAAATGGCAACACGCTCGACGGCGAACTCTCAGCCCGTCCCATCGTGAACCCGCGAGCGTCCGTCCACGACCCGAGACACACACGAGCGCACGCGTGTGGACGGGCTCAAGAACAGCGCGTCGGCATTCCTTGCGCCGCCCGCAGCGTAGAGACCGTCGCCTGCGACATCCGACAACGAGATGTAATAATGCCTAATTGGGATCACGAAACGGCCGGTAATCAACGAGGTGGGCTCAAATTAGCCATCGGCTGCGAACTGAGAAGATGACGGAGGCGTCTGACGCTGGCGTGCGCTGCGAAATGAAAATGGAAGACCGTCGTGCTGGGACGATCACGAACATGGAGCCAACGGAACTTGAGGTGGAGCATGGGCCAAGCCCCTCATGGCCAAGCTGCGACTGAGACGACGTAGGGCGATGGGACGCACGAACCAAGGCCACCTACCCCTACCCCTCCTCCCTCGGACGCGGACGAGCACTTGCACAACCACGGTGGCGTGGAAGGGCTCGCACGTGACCGGAGATTCGATGTCAGCGGCGCGGGTCCTCCCGCTTGTCGCGCCGGGCACGCCTGGCGAGTGTCCGCACGTGCACCACCGTCACCGTTGGCATCCCTAGTCCACGCCCAGATGGTCAGTCGTCCACGTCCGACTCGCCTCGCCGTACTGACGCTCATCAGTCAAGACCAACCAAGGATGCCTGTGCTGACTTTTGCAGCATCACTGGCGCATCGTGAGCATTGTAGGAATGATCCCCCCTCGGATGGTCCGTGATCGCTCCCCGATAGACTCAAGGAAGCCAAGCGCTACCTCGACAAACACAAACGACTCGATGTCGCCGCCGATGCCTTCTTCCATGAAAGCGGCCGGGCAGGTTCGGGCCCCTCCACGAGCAAACTGACCTCCCTCTTCGAGAGGTACAAAGGTGATGGTCCGATCACCCCTGGTCAGGCACCTTGGATGAATTCTGGTGGTAGATCCGGACGGAGACGTCATCTCTACTCAGGGCACAGTCCAGTTTTTGACCGAACTGGGTTTCAAACAGGACGCGGAGGACGTCGGAGGGGAAGACGATACCCCCAAGGTCTTATCGCTCGTCTTCGAGCTTCAATCGCCCAGTTTGGGGGTGTGGACCAGGAAAGGATGGGTGGACGGCTGGAAGAGCATCGGGTCAGCCCTCGCTCCCTGTCCCACCCGTGACGTTGGATCGTTGACGGACACCGTGAGCAGCTGCGACACCCTGGACGGGATGAAGACCGCACTCGCAGGTCTAGAGGCCAGGCTTGGCTCCGACCCATCGTACTTCCGTGCGGTGTACAATTACGCGTTTACGTTTGCACGATCAGAGGGCCAGCGTAGCCTTGGCAAGTCCGATTTCTGGTCCGTGCGATCGACCCTGACGCGTCGTGCAACCATGCCCAGCCAAGGATATCGCACTCGAGTACTGGAAATCGCTTTTATACTTTGGCGTGGGCAAGGACGCGTTGAGACATATACCACCCGACGAAGAGGAAGACGTGGACATGGTCGTGGACCACGGATGGACGAGAGGACACACGGAGATGTGGTTGGCGTACATGAATGAGAGAGACGACGTGGCGGTGAGCAAAGATACCTGGCAGATGGTTCGTGCATGCTCCTCTTCCCCCCCCCCCCCCTTTCCTGACGAGGCGAATGCAGCTCCCAGACTTTGTCCGTTCATTTGACGGCGACTTTGACAAACATGACGACCAAGGTAACGTCACGCGTTCTCTCCTCACCAACGTGCAGTCGACAACGCTTTGGTCATTGCAGCCGCGTGGCCCACCATCATAGATCAATTCGTCGAATGGGCGAAGAGAAGGAACGCCGCTGGGTGAACTACATACTCTGTACTATCCCCCGACACGTGCATCACGCCTCGTCCGCTTTTTCGTTGTACCCAGAAGCCGTTCCATCATGCTGTAGGCAGAGTCAAAATAGATTTGATGTGACCGATTCTCCACAGCAACTGCCTTGCAAAACGTGCGACGCCGTTGCTCGTCACAGTGCGCCGAGATCGTCGAACACGAGCGATGGGAGAAATGAAGATTCTTTCACCACAGAGCACCGGATAGGAGCTCGAGAGGTTCCGACGACAGCGGCTAATATTCTCGATGCGTCTCTGGTCTGGTTAGTGTGTGCAGACCTCCACGCGGGCCCTGAACGTACTCTGGGTCGACGCGAACGACCGTCTCCGATCCCAGCTCGTCGACCGACAACACATCGATGTAGGTGCCCGCGAAGGTGAGCCCGAACATGTCCGTGAGTGCATCCTGGAGGGATTTTCTGATGAGCAGGACATCCGTGCAACGAGGATCCATGACGAGTCGAATGTAATGGTGCATGGGGGGCAGATGGCTGTTGGACGTCATGGCCCCGGCGACGCACGGGCTGTACGCTGGGCAGCTCCGTCCTACTCCACGACGAACGCCGACCGAGCGCCAGTGGCGAAACAACACTTATGTAATCGCACACCTAGTTTCCGCATGCCGCACGACATGCACCCGAACTCTTAACCCGGGGCCGTGCAGCGAAACTTTTCTCCCCAAAAGACCTGGTCCACAGGACATGTTTTGGACCGATCGCGCTTGCTGTGGAGTTATGGAGGAAGTACGGATCCGTCGTGTGCAGGCCAGAAAGCCGCAGCCGTGGATCGTTCGCAAGTGCACCGTCGGCCTCATCGTCCTCATCGTGGGCTACTCGGCCTATGTGTACGCCGGAAGGTTCTGCAGGGACATGATTGTAAAGAGCAGGAGTGCGCTGGGCAATCAGGCAACCGGAGGTGTGTTCGCTCCATTCTTTTTGATCTGACGCTGACGTGAGGCCGCTGCGGTGTCCAGTCACCTTCTTGGTGGTGTTCTGTCTCTTGTTGTTCTTGATGTCTTGGTGTTATTTTATGGTACGTCTTCTCTCGCTCTCGAATCGAGCGATGCCCCACTTGACTACCATGTGCTTAGGTGGTCACGACGTCCCCCGGCAGTGCCCCGCAGGTAAGCGCGCTGAAGAGAGACACCCGCTGGCTATTCCTTCCGCTCATTCCCGTACTTCTCACGGAACCCAGTATACCCAGACGACCACCAGACCGGGCTATGATTATAACGAGAGATCGTCCACGGTCCACTCCACTGACCTCCGCGGAACTTCTTACGAGCTCATGTCCCCGACTCCCAACGTCTATCATCCTCCCACACATGATCCTGCAAGAAAGCATCATTATCCACATTCGTCGCTTGGTTCTGGGAAGAACGGGGCGGCCACATCACACCTCTCTGCGCCGTCACTTGCCAGGCTGGAGCAGAGTTCACACTCACACGGGTCGACCCGTGGTCTCGAAGAAGCACGTACTGCGGATGGGCTCGAGGCCCCTGAGTCCTCGCACGCCCCAGAGACCGCTACGCTTCCAACCCAGTCCTATCCATCGGGCCCGTCGCTCTCTCTTCCGCCGCCGCTCTTGCGACGTCCGACGATGACCCCTGTGCTTCTGCCAGAATATCGATATTGCAATAAGTGTCAGATCGTCAAGCCGTCTCGGGCGCATCATTGCAGGGCCTGTGGCACGGTATGTCGCTTGTTTCGTCGTTCGCGTGCTTGTGGCTCTGATAGGGTGTCCAGTGTATTTTAAAGTATGACCATCACTGCCCCTGTGGGTATGCCATTTCTGATGCTGCTGCACGCTGACGTACTCTCTCTCCTCTAGGGATCGGGCAGTGTGTCGGTGCATTCAACCAAAAGGTATGCTCGTCTTCTGCTTGTATTCTCGTCGTCGACCGCCATCTTCCCCCCCAAGTTTTTTGTCAATTTCCTACAGTGGGCGATGGTGTTCTGTCTCTGGACGTTCTCGACGCTCCTGGGGTTCAATGTCAAGCCACGGGCCCCTGCGATCCCCGTATATGACCCTCAGCAGATTGTCGTCATCGCGCTGTTCGTCGCCATCGCACCGACGTTGTATTTCCTGCTGTGACTGACGAGCTGCCTGCTAGTGCTGGTCTGTTTGGACTATTTTGCAGTTTCATACTCGTCTCGCAGCTTCATCTCATTCTGCTGAACCAGACGACGGTCGAGTCACTCGGGTTCAGGTCGATGAAGGACCGTGAGCGGGAACTGTTGTCGCGAGCACACGGGTGGTATCAGATAAGGTGCGTCTTGTCTGAGTGAGCGGTGACGTTGGCCGCTGCTCTGACTGGGCTGTTCGCAGTGCCAGGCGACGCGCCCAGAAGGAGTGGGACGACGAATGGGGGAGGATCGGTATGGAGGGGAATCTGTGGTGGCTGGGGAGTCGCAGGGCGAACTGGGTGGCGGTGATGGGAGAGAACGTGTGGTGGTGGATTCGTGCGTGTGCTTGCTGCAGTGAGGCCCGTGTGGTCCTGATTTCTC
Organism: Pulveroboletus aff. viridisquamosus; assembly: GCA_038088935.1. Classification (NCBI taxonomy): domain Eukaryota; kingdom Fungi; phylum Basidiomycota; class Agaricomycetes; order Boletales; family Boletaceae; genus Pulveroboletus; species Pulveroboletus aff. viridisquamosus. Next base: position 7,310 of record JBBPJW010000062.1, read on the forward strand.
ACTGCCACCTTTCCAGTGCCCATCGGACGACCCCTCGGGGATGGGTTGAAGTACCCCACGAACCCGCGTTTCGACAGTGCTGGGAGATGGAAGAGACGGAAGGCGTGGCCGTCTGATCTACAATGACCCTGTCGTGATTAGTCTATCTGTATCGTCTCGCTCGCTCGTACCCTCGACCGGGCCCCGCTGGCTTGTTTGACCGGGGCGTGTGCCAGCGTGGGATGGGCTGGGCTGCAAGGCGCCGGGGCCTGACTCGGGCGGATCTTGGGGGCCCTGATGCGAGCAGGGAGCCACAAGGCCGACTTGTTTTTGTCCGGCTCGCCCTCTCCTCTGTTGCACCGCAACGTCCACGTCCACCACCCACGTCGTGGCATCTGACCATCTCGCATTGCTCACCAGTCCCAACTGTTCTCGACATGTCACCCGCAGCGACGTTCTCGAACAATGACCTATCCAATGGCCATTCAAGCGCGACGCACGCGCTCAAGCAGATCCGGTCAGGCTGCACGGAAAAAATATCCTCGGCAGGCCTCATTCAGATGGAGTACGACTGCAGCGCACACAAGTAAGTCAGCTGGGATCCAATCCCTGGGCCGCCCTCGACCCCCTGCGGAGCGTCGAGAGCCAATCACCGTCGGTGGCGAGGTGCTGCCGAGGCGCACCCTTTTCTTTTCGTCTTCTTCCGGTTGGTCCGAGAGCCACCTTGCTGACGAGTCGTCTTATTCCCCCGTCTTCGCCAGCTACCATCCGCTCCCGGTCGTCTTCGATTCTGCAAAGGGCGTCAGGTGAGCCGTTTTCGCCAATGAGCTCGCTTCAGTGAGCAGACAGTCATGCTGATCGACGCTTATCAGAGTATGGGATCCCGAAGGCAACGAATACATCGACATGCTCTCTGCTTATTCGTACGGCTCCCCGTCCCCTTTTGTTTGCTGTGTACGTCCCGGGCTCACATCACGTGTTTTTTTAGCGCGGTGAACCAGGTCTGTGTTTGGCTTGGATATCGTGTGGTAGATTTTGTCTTGGCTGATGCGGACAAATCGAAAGGGTCATTGTCACCCAAAGATAGTTGCTACGCTTGTAGAGCAAGCTCAGAGACTCACACTGTCCTCGCGTGCATTCTACAATTCCGTCTTTCCGCGCTTTGCGAAGCAGATGAACGAGACGTTCGGCTATGACCGAGTTCTCCCGATGAACACCGGCGCGGAAGCAGTAGAGACCGCGCTGAAACTGGCCCGGAAGTGGGCCTACGAGACGCCCACCAAGGACGTCGAGCCAGGCAAGGCCGTCATTCTCTGCCCCGCGGGCAACTTCCACGGAAGAACCCTCGGCGTGATCAGGTAGGCGGCCGCTGCTCCCCGTTCCATGCACCCGACGCTGACATGCCTCCGCTCGAGCACAGCATGAGCACCGATCCGGAGAGTCGGGGAGGCTTCGGGCCCTATCTCGCCGGTGTCGGTCCCACCTACAAGGATGAGGACGGAGCTGTCGAGACGATTCGCTATGGCCACGTCGAGGACTTTGAGCGCGCCCTGGATCACTTTGGCAACAACGTCGCCGCGTTCTTGGTGGAGCCCATCCAAGGTGAAGCTGGGTACGTACTCCTCCAAGAGATGCGCACGTGGCCTTGATGCTCACCGGCATGTCAAGCGTCGTCGTCCCACCCGAGGGGTACCTCCGGGAGGTTCGCAAGCTGTGCACCGAGAGGAACGTTCTCCTCATCTGTGACGAGATCCAGACGGTGAGTCCTGCCTACTTGTCATATGGCGCTCTCGGATGTGACTCCGCGACAGGGACTCGCGCGAACCGGAAAGATGCTCTGCGTCGACCACGAGGGTATTCGACCCGACATCGTCCTGCTGGGCAAGGCGCTTTCTGGTGGAGGTCCGTACGGCATCTTCCGTTGGTGGTGGTTGACTGACACACGCTCCGACTTTATATAGTCTATCCCGTTTCTGCCATTCTTGCCGATCGTGCGGTCATGGACTGTATCGGGCCTGGTCAGCATGGGAGTACATATGGGGGGTAGGTGTCCGTTGGCCTCTCGAGAGTAGGGGATACCATTTTGAGTTGTGCTCGTTAGGAACCCCCTGGGATGTGCTGTCGCCATGACGGCTCTGAAGGTGATTGAGGAGGAACGAATGACCGCGAATGCCGAGCGTCTTGGACAGGTCTTCCGCCAGCGTATGAATGCGCTTAAGGAGAAGTCGCGCTTGGTCAAAGAGGTGCGCGGAAAAGGGCTGCTGAACGCCGTCGTGATCGACGAGTCGGCGAGTCAGAAGGGCCACACCGCGTGGCAGTTCTGCTTGCTGTTGAAGAGTCGGGGCGTGCTCGCGAAGCCGACGCACATCAATATGTGGGTGTTCTGTGCCATGTGCTGATCAGACTGGTTTATGATGCTGTCGTCGTTAGTATCCGCTTTGCGCCTCCGTTGGTGATCTCGGACGAGGAACTGGAGACGGCGATGGAACGGATTGAGCAGTGCTTGGACGACTTTGACAAGGTGTGTGGTTTCCGTCACGTACGATTCACGTGTGACCCAACGGCGTTTACCCTCCCAAGCTCGAAGAGATCCCGGGCGAGGTCGAGAGCGAGAAAGGGTTCAAGGATACCCTCGACAATTGACTGTGAATACGTCTGCGCAATTTCTTGAGTTGGTCCACTCCTCATGACTGCTGATGCTACGAGCTGGTTTGAGATTTTATATTCTATACACGAGTATTTCCTGGTCTCGTAGATGTGGTCATCGTGACTTGTATCATAGTGCGCACATTCATGTATCCTCTAGGTGGACGGAGGGTTATGGTATATGTACTGATGTTCTCTGAGCGTACGTGCACGAATGTGAGACTCCTCGTAGGGACGACGTGGCATGGCGAGCGAGCACGTCGTCCGAAAAAATAAAGCCCCGTGGTCGTTCTTCCCCAACATTGGCAACTCGACGCTCGATGGACGGGTCGAACGAAGAGTGAATAAAAAGGGTATCAGAAGCAGAACCGAACTCGAAGACGTGCATAAATCACTTGGGTCATTGAGGTACTGGAAGGAGAGAAGGAAGAAAGACACCACGGCGGCGTGTGTTTTTTCCAGTCTTTTTTAAAAAAAAAAAATTAATTTAAAAGTTGTTTTACGTAAAATCATGACGGGTTTATAGAGGGCCAAATTTTTGTTTGCCCCTCTTCCCCGACGTTCGACGTGCAGCAGACTCGTAGCGATGGCGGTGGGGCGTCTGCAGCGATTGCGCCAGCGGAGACTCTCGGAGCCTTCAAGGTCGACCGACCGCGCCGACCAAGTGCATGTCGTCGATGACCAAGACGAGAAACCGGCTCTGAAACCGACGCCGGAGGAGGTCGTGTGGGGTAAGACTCCCAGTGGCCAAGGTACGTTGCCACGCCCTGGTGATGCTGCTTCTTGCGCTTTTCTAAATATGTCCTGCGATAGTCTTTCGTGTGCCAACTACCCACGATGTCCTTACGGCGCTCTTTCACCCTGCCTACCCGAAAAGTCACCTCGACGTCCTCAACCTCTCGCTCTTGGGCTTCCAGCTTGTCTTGTTCTGCCTCTTGACCCGCTCGGCATCCAAGATATTCTTCCTCGTCTATTTTGCGTTTTGGCGGGCTGCCTACGATGCGGGGTTGGGGTGGGTCCTTACGAAACAGAGCAAGAGGAAGTGGATCGTTCGAGAAATCCAGCGACTGGGGTGGCTTGATCAGCGTCGCAATCCTGCCATGAGAAGCTGGATTCGCGCGCAGCTTGTCGGCAAGATGGGCAAAGATTACTCGTTCGACGTGGGTGGCATCCAGATGGGGAGGTCGCGTGCTGACGGACCTCTCCTGTTTCCTCTCTAGGAGCTTCCGTTGGAATACAACGCTTGGCTCTTGTTCAGACAGCTGGTGGATGTGATTCTCTTGAAGTGTGTCCGTCGTTGTCTCGTGCCGGTTCCGTCCGTACTGATGCTCGCGGTCGTTCGTATGCAGCGATTTCCTGGCGTATTGCATGTTTGCCTTTTCTTGGTTCCGCGTTCCTGTGGGACTCTCGTACACCGTTCACGTCATGCGGTACGTTACCAGTCATGGCGCAAGTGTTCCTCGATAATGGGATACCATGTTAGCTGGGTTGGTGGTTTCGCGCTGATCGCGTTCAATCTCTGGGTCAAGACGGAAGCACATGGGGTCGTGAAAGATTATGGCTGGTACTGGGGCGATGTCTTTTTCCAGCGTGGCAATTTGGTCTTTGATGGCGTGTTCGAGCTCGCACCGCACCCGATGTACTCTGTCGGTAAGTGATCGCGCGCGTTCCCATCTGCGATGCTCGCCAACGTGGGGTGTATTGCAGGCTATGCGGGCTACTACGGTCTGTCGTTGATCGTCGGCAGCTATCCGGTGCTGTTTGTCAGTCTGGTCGCTCATGCCTCTCAGTTTGCTTTCTTGGTCTTCTTCGAGAACCCGCGTACGTCTCGGCTCACTTTTCTCGACGACGAACGTTGACGTCGCGTTAGATATTGAGCGAATGTACGGGAAACGTCAACCGATCGCCGTGCGTAAACCCCTTTCGGCGACCCGCTATGGCAAGCAGAACGCTACGCCACTAGCAACGGCTAAGGAACTTTCGACTCCGTCTGCCACCGAGGGAGAGACTGCTTCTGAAACTGACACTGACACTGACACCGACACTGAAACGCCGCTGCGATCCCGGAAACCAAGCCAGGATTTCCATGCCCCACGCGTACGCGACCAGTCGCATAAGGAGGCTATTGTGCAACCCCAGCCGGTGTCAGAGCATGATCTCTATCACAAGTACTTTAGACGTGACGTCGTCGGGCTTTACAACATCGATTTACTACGGTATGGTGCTCATCGGGGAACTTGTGCCAAGAATTCGCTCAACCGAATTCTTCACGCATCAGGTCTTCTGATGCCATGCTGGTACTACTAATATTCTACATATTGGTCGTTTCCTGTCTCCCGGTCCTATCACATCGTGCGACGCTGGCGCTGCATTTCGCTCACGCATCTGCTTGGTGCATCTTCCACAGTTTTGGCTTGGGTCTTCTCCTGCAGGCGCAGAGCCGGTCCAAGTTCCTTGTCCGCCACTTTTTGAAGAACTATCCCTTTCCTGTCGACGATAATGGCGACAGTGCTGTGCAGGAAGCATTTACGAATTGGAAATCGTTGTGTAACATGAGCCTGTGCATGACTTATAGTATTCATTTCCCCGATTTCGTGTTCTCCGTGCCCGCTCATGTGTTGCTTACAGTTTCCCTTGTTGGCCTTGCCGTGAAGACGTATGAATTACCGAAAGTGTGGACCGAGGGAGATGACCTTTTGTGCCATACACTAGGAGCGGTACGTCTTCCCACTTTTATGCGTGGGGCATGTATTGATCATTCCTCAAAGTTATTGATCGGTCTTCACATGTGGGCGGCCATGGAATCGTACGAAGTTCTTGGCGTCTTTGGTATGCGTTTACTATTCATGAGAAGACGTTTGCTCATTTGATGTCCACAGGATGGTTCTATGGAGACTTCTTTGCGGAAGACTTCCCCACCCATTTGGAGTACACTGGCATTTTCCGGTGAGCTACTTTGTCGAGTTTGTGTTTTGCAAACCTTGTCAAACGAAGCATCTAAAGTTATCTCGACAATCCCGAACTCATGAGTGGTGCATCGTTCTTTGGTCTCGCGCTTATTAGCGGCAGTAAACTTGTTGGCCTTGTTGCCGTCCTAAGATTTCTCGCACACTGGTGGTTTTTACACAATGTCGAGACGTAAGTGTTGCTGTCTGGTTCTTCCGTTGGTGATTGACACTATACTCTGTATGGTGACAGCCCTCACATGCGGAAATTGTACGGCGACAGTTTACGCAAGGATCCGGGTTTTATCAAGGTTATCAAGAACGTCGCGAGCAAAAATGTGCAGCTTCTGGAGTCTCGTGCGGGGCGTCATGCACCAGAGATCAGGCGGGTTGCGAAGGAAGTCAAGGGGACTTTTGATAAGGTGTTTGAGACTGCCGATGTAGTAGAAGAATTCTTGGCAAAGTGTGAGTCGAACGCGGTGTGTTCCTTCATCGGTCTGATGGCCTAGCCTGGTACAGCCAGACCGAAGATATCGGAAGTCATGCAAGAGACCAGAGTGCTTCTCCAACAATCGCGTGAACGGCTCGTCATTACGTGAGTATCCTGTTATCCATTTACCGTCCTGATAGTGATGGACTGGCCTTTCCATGCTGATGTTCTCAGACGCGTTGCGAATGACCTGTCCTCATATGACATTACCAAGTACAGGATATCGATCTCTCCCAGCAAATCTGGCGATATGCAGTTCCACCTTGGCGAACCTATTCATATCAAATGGGAAGCTCCTCAACGCCACTCGCGGCGCGATTGGATGGGCATATACAGGGTGTGGCCATTTTCGTTTCTTCTTGACGTAAGACCGATGGGAATGTGGAGTAGGTTGGTGCGAACAAATCGAAGTTGATCACGAAGATATCGTCATCTGGGCTGTGGGTCCCTGTTCACAACGAGGAATGGGACGGCGACGTGCCCCTCGATAATGCCAACGTGTCTTCCAGGAGCTCGGAGGCGCAAACTGGGACCGCTGTCTTCCAAGATTCGACCCTTCCATGGACGATCGGGCAATATGAGGTACATTTCCTTCCAGGCTGTCGTGGCCAGACAAACGATCGACCTTTGCATGTTTCTCTCGACCTAGGTTCGGTATCATCATGACGGCAAGCACAATGTCCTCGGGATTGATGGTCCTCTTGAGATCTACGGTGAGCGTTTACGGTCTAGGTTGCTATACGTGGGTTGGACTGAAAAATTACCCCTGAACCAATGGCAAAAATGAAGTCAACCAGCCCGCATCCCTTGATTTTACGTCCGTCAGGAAATGTCTCACCGACATCATCCCCCTGTGTTTGGACAACGATCCACGCTTGATTCCCATGTCCTGTGGCGGTACGCGCGATCCGAGCGTGGATGTTGATGAGAATGATCCCTCTGGTGATCCGCGGGATCCGGACGACTTCAGCTTCTGGTCGGAACGCCAAGCGAAGCGTATTTGCACTGCGATCGAACAAGCGTTCGATGTGGAATACGCTCCCGAGGTCATCGTAGCAGATGCGAACTTGACGAGGTTGGCTAATCGGATTTTGGTGTCGAAGCAGCTCTTGGTCTCGTAATACTCTCTCCTATGTCGATTTAGTCAAAGGGGTCTTGGGAGGTTCTTTGTGGGGTACGCCTTTTCTATGGTAGGCTATTGTGTATTGCGCTGAGTGATCACGTCGTCTCGCCTGCCGGATGGGACTGCATGAACGTCTTGTCGCGGAGTCCATCACGACCAACGTCGTGGAGGACGAAGGTTGTTAGTCTGGTTAGAGCATCTGACCCCTAGATGGTGTTTTACAAATTGATTGGTGCTAGTCGTATCCTCCTTGATCGAGCATACGATACGAGTGCAATGATCAACAGTTTTCTTTGACAGAGATTGAACCGTCCGTGTTCCTTGTAAGCCCAAACGCCTTTCCCTCTGTCACGTCCAGTGGACAGTAATGAACGTACTCGGACCTCAGATTGGCGTTCAGTAGGCGAGCCAGCTCCTACAACGCACGTCGTGCGTGTTCATGATCAATCGAACGGACCGAGCCCGAGGTGTCCTCACCCTTCGTCATGAACGGTGTCTACGACTCGACTTGCTGGAGAAGGCGTTGACGGAACAAGGAAAACTCGGGCACGCCCGTTCCCTTGCTTCCCCAGACTGACAATAAAAACCACGGACAAATCTAATGTTGGAATATGTGGATTACCTACATTCTACCGCTTACATAAGCTAATAGCTTCGTCAGACTATTAGTTACCTTTAGAATACACGGTAACTACGAGTATTCTGCAGTTTCAACATCTAAGTCATTGGACAACATCAGCACTGCTATGTCCTATCCTAAATCATCCAGCTGATTGTAGTCAACCACATCAATCATATCATGAGCTCCTTGGAGGTCAGATCTTTATTAACTTGATCAAGTTTATCAATGCTGTATGTGATCCCATCAAGTACACTTGCACCACTAACACCCTCCAGTCCCTCCTTCTTGATCTTATCTGCTCATTCCAGCTCAAAATTATTGAACAAATCATTAGTAATATGCTTTGTCATATTCCATCAACTTTCAAGTCAACTTTATCTTTTCAGGCCAACTCTGGGTACTTGTATCCTTATTAGTTATGTTCCTTTTTCTTTTGTTCATCTCTGTCCTTGCATTACTTAATAGTACTTTCAATTTTCTTTAAACCTAACTCTGCTCTTTTTCAATATATCTTTAATATTATTTCATACTTTTTTCTGATTTTTTTGTACCCTTGCCTATAGCTTCATTTAGGCATTGTTTTATGGTAACATCTGTTATCTGCCCTTTCTAGACACCTCCTATTACATCTTCATTTGTTTCTAGGATTTATTAATATCTGTCCTCACTTCTAAAGACAATTTCTGTTATAGTAGGCCTGGATAGAGACTAGCATAGATCTTATTGAGCATGTGCTTGAAGTCTAAGTTTAAGAAAGGCTTGACTATGGTTAGCCTTAGGACAAAGAATATAATGCAAAACATAAAATGGCATTATAAGCCTTTTAGTAGAAGTGAAGGCAAAGCAGAAATGCTAGGATCTGCTAAAACAAAGGACTTTCTGCATATGGTTTGTTGCAGGTGAATAAGTGGATATCTACCAATAAGGGGTCACAAATAGGATGGAATTCATCAAGATACACAGTATAAGGAGATTAATGTTATGCACCTCAAGGATTGAAGTGCCACAAGCTTGAAAAGGAGAAGAATGGATAAGGGGAGTTCTCAAGTTAACACAAGTATATTACAAGTGCTCAAGACTGGAGTCTTGAGATGGTAAAGCTATAGTATTTATACTATAGCATCCTGCACATGGACCAAGACCCTAAAGAGAAAATTTCCATACATGAGGCATGGGAATCAAAAAGAAGAGAAGCATTTATGGAACCATCAAGGGTCCAGGCTTCTGAAATGGAGGAGAAGCAATGGAAATGAAAAAGAAATGTTAGATAACCACATGATGAAGATAAGATAAGATCACATGATCAAGAAAAGAAAAACATGTTATAACAATTAAGATATATTAATAAAATAAGATATAATAGGAAGGTAAGAAATAGCATGAGGAATAAAAAATAAAGTATGCTACTTTATAGTACAAGAAATAAGGTTGGAACTTAGTTGAGTAAGTCAGCAAGAAAATAAGTGGTGACTAAGTGATTCATGTGAAAATAGATGGAATATAAGGGAAGTAGTTATAAATAATGGTTACTAACAAAAATAGTTCTGTAATAGAAGAAGTCTAAAGATTCCAGAACAGTAGAAAGCATCTAAGATGTATGAAATCTAAAGCTAAGACAGATAAAAGAAAAAGAAAAAAGGCAATCATAACATTATTCCTCTATTATATTAAATAACCTGGTTGAACATTGTAGGAACCTAAAGAGAGGGTGCAGGTAATCTAGTAATATTGGCCCAGCCAACACTAACAATAATATTGTTATTATTGTCAGTGTGAAAAAAAGGCAGCAGAAGTGGAAGAGATGGGTAGCATAGTGGTAGAAACCATATGAACACTAAGAGGATCTAGAGGAGCTGTGAAAGAAGCTATGAAAAAATCAGGAGTTGGAAGAATTGCTATTAAGGTAGAGGGCAGTAAAGAGGGCAGTTAGATTGGTTATATTTTGGCTACCATTAAAAACAGAAAAAATACTGGTAGATATTGCAGTTTTTGTGCCAATGTCCAAGGGCATGGCATTGAAAGCAGCTATTCTGGAAGTGGAGGTAAGAGGCAGAAGAAGAAGTGTACCTGTGGTGGCCAGTCCACCAATGTTTAACTTGAGTAATTGTAGTTAATTTCTGAGTGGTGAGAAAAGAGAAGAATGCAGAAGGAAATAAGGGTTTAGTAGAGGGGCAGTGGAGTTGCACAACAGAGGTAATGTGTTTAAAGTGGTTAATATTCAAGAGAAATTTGCTAAACTCTAGTTAATAGGCAAGATTATTGAGTACAATAAATATCTGTTGAAAGATGGCTTTGAAACTGACATAAACAGCATTGGTGTTGATCTTGGCAGTATATCAAAAAAGAGTAGATATAAGGTGGATTCATTTCACCTGGTAATAGAGAATATAAAGAGTTCAGAGGAATAAATTCATATCCAGGTATAAGCTGATATACAGAAAGAAACATGAGTTAAAGATAAAGGATTATACAAGAGAAAAATATTGGGAAAAATAATCCCTGGAGTGAAAGGCATGGAGAGTAATGGGGAGATCTATGGTGGCAATGGTATGGGTAGAGAAAATGGGATGGATAATGGATATAGAGATAGATAGCAGACTGGACTTGATATTGGCAATGAAGGTGGACTTTGAGTTAGAGATAATGTAAGAGGGAAATTGTCATATTCTGTGCCTTCTGAGCCCATTCCTGCTTCCTCTGATGCAACTCTAGTTGATCCTAAGTTGCATATCCTCTAGTCACTTATTTTCCACTACTATACCTACAACTTTGTGTTCACTGAACTCTACTTCATTCCAATACTATTCTGTAGTTACTCTGATATTTCCTCCCATTTCTGTCCCTTGTCCCCTTGCTTCTCCCTGCCACCTTTCAGTTTCAGTATGACAAGATTGAACATTGCCCTACTTGACATCTCCATTCATATCTTAGTTATTTAGACACCTGCTTTACTTCTGAGTTAACATCTGTCTTATTTTGCTATACTTAGTCAGTTCCTGCTTCCCTAAGGTATAAGTATGATAGCTCTGTATCCTGTACATTAGTTAGAATATTGACATTAATGACCCCTTTGTTTCCGTAACCCCTGCTTGAAGCCATTCTTGCTATCCCTTAATCTAGTGTTATAGCTCTCTCAAGTCTGGCACTCTCTTGGTCCTCCAACCAAGTTTTTGACACCTTCTGACCATTCTGCAAATCAGGGCACCAGTACCAGCATAAGGGTGCACCACATATGGTAAAGCCAAGCCCTGCCAGTTCCAGAGATACCCAGAGTATCCTGGAAGTATGTTCCAAGTTATAACAGAAATGAAATAAGATCTGTATATAAGCTATTTATGAGCAGGGAGTTTTGAGAAAAACTAATAGGAGAGAAATTAGCAGAAATATCTATGGTACCAGTGGATATTACATAGACATAAATTATTATGCATCATGCATAATTACTACTTTCATATTACATGGTCATGGAAGACATACTCCTTTTCAGGAAACCCTAACTTGGGGTTTGACTATTTACAAGTACCTTTCTGGTCAGTGGTCACATGATACAGGATCTAGGATATTCCCAGGATCTGCCCATGGATCTTCTCTATCTAGATCTTGATGCTATTTCCATGGATCTGCATTTCATTATACTTTCCTTTTCTTCCATTTCTTATCCTTGATTCATGAGGCCACTGCCTCACTTCTTTATATCTGCTCCATGCCTTTCCCTCTCTTATTTAATAAGTGCACTCTTACTACTAGTGGTATCCATAGTTAGCAGTAGCTTAGGGTAGGCTTAGTGTAGATGGTCTGTGTGCCACCCTGGGCCATATATAAGGGGCAGGTATGGTAGTCAAATCTCTTCAGATTTAATCACTTTGTATCTTGCTTTAAGCACTTCTTTGGATTCCAACCCTTTCCAGGCTAGTCCTTAGTTGCATGTGTTCTAAGTCTCTTTTAAGTCCTTCTTTGTCATTCCTCTCCTTGGTTGCTTCTTATCAGAGCCTCCTTTTAATATTATTCCTGTATTCCACCTTCTATTCTTCATCTAGGTTTAGCCTCTGGAATTCAGAGTCATAACATAATTGGAGAATAGTTGAATGATTTTATTGGTGATATTGGATAAAGAACCAAATTCTGGGGTAAAATAGGAATGGCAGGTAATATTGTGGGACATGTTTATGAGCAGGGAGTTTTGAGGCATTTGAACTTGGTGATAATGGTGATAAAGAGCAAAGAGGTAATTGAGGAAATTCAAGGAGTAAAGGTGTTTATAAGCCTTGATAAGCTTAAATTCATTGTAGAGGTTGAACTTGGTTTTCATAAGTCTTTTTTGGTTAAGTAACCCTTTCATCAGATCAGAAAGAAATGATGGAAAGGAGGGCTGCAATGCTTTAATATTTACTCTAATTTATACTTCTTTTGACCTTCTACAAGGTTTGAAGGTAGGGCAGGGAAGTTTTTCCCTGGATTCTGTTTTTATGATAGGGCAATAACAGGGGGGCATAAAAGACTAGGTGAATCTTCCAGGTTGCAGGGAGATAGAGGCAGTATATGATCAGTGTTATATTCCATGCCATAAAGTTAACTTCATCCCATCTTCAATGTAACTCCAGTTAACTCCAGGTTATTAGCTATGTTTTATTTAGTTTTCTCTTACCTCCATTCTTTTACTATCTAGTAACACTTACTACTTTATATACTTAGTTCTGAGTCACTTTAATACAACTCTATAGTATTTTCAATCTCATTTCTTGTTCCTGTTCTTGTTCTTCTTATTTGTTTCTATTATCCTTTAGTTTCATCTTGGTGTGACATTGCCAGTGTTATTCTTGACATCTTTATTCATATCTAGGTTGCATTTGGCATCTGACTTTACTTTTGAGACAACTTCTGTCTTATCTCCTTTTTTTCTTTAGATAATCCACTTCTCTGAGATATAAGTACTGTAGCTTTGTATCTTGTATCTTAGTTGGAATATTAATATAACCTAGCACATTCTCTTTTATTCCTGTGACTTCTTTCTACCTCATGAGCAGATTCTATACTCTTACTTCTTTAAACCAAAGTTCTCTATGACTTATCCTGAATCTTTAATTTCCTTTCACTTTCTTTCAAAATTTAAAGCACCAGGATTAGTGCAAAGGTGCACCATATAAGGTAAAGCCAAGCTCCATTTGACTATTTCTCCAGAATATTCTGAAGAAGACCTGGAGTATGTTAGAGATTTGACAATTAGAGATAGTATCTCAGTAATGGTAAAAGGTCCTTTGCATTTGAATGTAAATTTCAGATAAACCACAGAGTATTTGAGGTTTTTGGCTTCTAGCTAGAATTTAATTCCCTTGATAAAAGGAGTAAAGTGAAAGTGGATGAAAGAGGCCATTGTCCAATATGCAAGGTTATAAGTTGCTAGGGCCTTATCTCTGGCTGCTGTCAGATTTTTGAGTTTGTTAATTACAATAGGCATAAGGATCTTAGGAATTACTAAGAGAAGGGCACAGGGTTTATAGCCCATTATCAAGAAGAATGGTAACTTGTTGATTATATTGTGCACTCAGCAAACACTGATGATCTTATCATGTGATTGTGAGACTCACATGCCAAAAACAAGAATAACTCTAGGTTTGGATTTGGTCTATTCAGAGTTATTCCCCACATATAAGTATCAGTCACATGATATGGCAGATCTCAGATAAGATCTAGATTAGGATTGATTAAAAGAAGATCTAGATGGTAATCTTTACAGTCATATGGCTGTCTGGCTGCATTTATATTTGCCTTTATGAGTCCACTTCCTTTCCATTCTCCCACATTCTCATGGTATGGTTCCTTTTTTTACATTTCTAATCTGTAAGACCACTGTCTTACTTATTACCCTCTGCTCTATGCTTCTTTATTTATTAGCAAGAGTACTTACTGCTATTGGTGGCCATAGATAGTAGCTTAGTCATCCTGTATATGGGGCTGTGCCCTAGGTGAATATATATACAGGATGGTATGAACTTGGGGTTTTCCCAGTCTAATCCTTTTGTAATATTAGCTTGTCTATATGGGGGATTTTACTCAATTTATTTTCTTTGCCTAGTTGGGAGCTCTAGTCTCAAAAGCTTATCTTGTCATTGTTGCTGTGGGCCTTCACCACTTGCCAGTTCTGTTGGGTACAATTGGCACTTATTGGATGCATAACAGATTATGGAGTAAAGGTGGCAGTTGTGGGCAAATTCCATATGGGAGATTTAGTCAGCTCATTTGAAAGAGTTGGCTCTGCAGAATATGTAAAGGTAGATCTTGATCTCCTGGTTGACCTATTCAGTTTCCCCATTAGATTGGAGATAATATGCAGTGAAGAGGAAGAGATCATAGTTAAGAAGTTTACCAAGCTTTTTTGTAAAGGTAAACAGAGGTCTTGATTAGAGATAATCTTGTTGTAAAGATCAAATTGAAAATATATCATTTGATGGAAAAGGGTGATAATGTCCTTGGCAGTGGCAGTTTTCTTGGTGGGGCATAGAATTACCCCCTTTGTAAGCCCATGGTTGACCATGACCAATAGAAAGTTAAAGTCCCTAGAAGAAGGAAGAATGGTAATCAGATCACAGAAAGTCTATTGAAAGAAGTGGGAGGCAGAGAATTTAATAGAGGATAGGGGGGTAAAGAAATAAGTATTAACCTTGTGTTGTTGGCAAGTGGCATATCTATTGACTATTATAATGCATTTTTTCATTTTTTCATATCATATCATATCTTATCTTATCAAAGCACATGAACACTCATCTTATCTTATCAGGGCATGTGACAGATCACATGATCTAGGGCAGAGGATTAGCCTCATGTCTTCCAGATCCTGCATATGCTTTTCATCTCTGTTTCATCTCTTTTATTTCAGAAGCATGACTCTTGATGGGTCACACAAGGGCTTCTCTTCTTTCTAATCCCCATGCTGCATGCATGGGAATGGGAATGTTCCCCCCAGGGATCTGGTCCATGCATGGGTCTATAACATATAAATACTGTAGCATTATCATCTCAAGACTCCAGTCTTAAGCACTTGTATCTTTACTAGTATTAACTCAAAACTTCTCTTATAATCAATCTTCTTTTGAATGGGCTTGTGGCACTGTAATCTTACAGTGCATAACATTGACATAGTAGCAAATGTAAATGGGAAGACCTGGCCATTAGAAATCTTTTTGAATAAGCTGGTGAATTTTCAGATATTCTGGGTGGCTGATGATTTCATGGTCATGGCAGTGGCAAAGAATGAATTAACAAAGTGGGTTTCAGCAGAAACATAGATATGGTTATAATAGATAAAAAGGCTGTTATGAAGTCATCAGTTTATAAAGTGGGATTGGGGGTCAGGGTATATGGGGCCATTCCATTTCTAAAGAGTGAAAAAGCAGATGGGGTTGGTGGCATCATGTTTTTATAATGTGGGTGAAGAGACAGGTGTTGTTACAATTGCTCAATTCTGTTTCTTTGACTACTCTAGTTCTAGCTTTGGACTTTTTGCTTTTTAAGCTTTCTTGTTATGTAACAGACTCTTTAGCACTTTATTGCCTAGAACTCTCTTGACTCAGCAGCCCTTACTCATAGGCCACTCCCTTTGCACTAGTTACTTATAGCTTAACTTCTTGAAATTCCTTTATATTCCACTTATTTTCACACAGATTCTTTGTTATTGATCTTAACTTATCTAGTGGAGCTAGAACCTTGATTACCTGTATTATAAAGTAGTGTACTTTGTCTTTTATCTTCTTACATTATTTTTTACCTTATTTTGATCTGATATCTTCTCTTGATCTCTGTTATATTTCATGCCACTAAGTTAACTTTATTCTATCTCTGGTGCAACTCCAGTTGCTTTTATATATTAGCTTTGAGCCATTCTGATATAACTCCATAGTGATTTCAATCTCACTTTCTGTTTCTATTCCTGCTTATTTGAAGTAAATTAATTATTTAATAAAATTATTAAACTTTCCTATTACCTGTTATATTCCACATTCTAAACCCAATTCTGACCCAGCCTCTACTTGGATTTCTGCACCCAGTACTTGCCAGTAGGCTATACTAGTTCCTGATTCTTTCCCATTCAACCTTAGCCTTCCTACCACTACTTCATACTACTCCAGTTATACTTGTGTTTTTTCTGCACTAGCATTACTATAGCTGCTCTGACCCTCTGTTCCCTTTCTGCTCTATTCCATTTTTAGCTTTGTTTTCTATTTAGCCACTAAGTACATCTTAGTTTCACTTTGTCTCCTCTGAACTATTCCATTGTAACTTCACATCTTTCTCCATTTTTATTCTTTTTCTTTCTTTATAGACTCTTATATCTTTTCATTATCTTTCAGTTTCAGCTTGACATGCCTAGATACTATCATCTCTAATATCTTCATTTGTCTTCAAGATGCATTGACATTGGCTTCTACTTCTGAGATAACTTTAGTCTCATCTCCTTTTTTTGCTTAGATCTTTTCACTACTTCAGAACTATAAGAACTATAACTCCTGTATAGTACTATAGTTCAAATATCAACAAAAATACCTCTCATCTGGACTTTGTTCTCACTCTGACCAAGCTTTCAAGCTTACTCTGTGATTCTCCAGGTTATTCTGGAGTATCTCTGGATTCTTATGATATTTCTAAGGGAATATAAAGGACTAACTCTTATTATAACTAGGCTAGACATATCTTGTCTTGCCTGTTTCTTGTGTTAAGCCATAAGACTGCTTTCTTTATCCCAATTATTCCATAAATCAGAACACTGTGGGATATGAGGGTATATCACATAAGATAAAGCCAAGTCCTACCTATGCAACAAGAACTCCTTTTGACTCTTTTTCAAATATCTCCAAACTTCCTTAGAAGTCTCCAGAGTATGTCTTTCTTCATGGCTCAAGCCCCATTAGGGTGTTCATACTTAAAATCCATTATTTGGGATTCTTGATCAGTGTGTTAAGATTGATTTTGACAGTATATTTGAACTCTCACTTATATCCTTGCATCATTACTATCACATAAGATTAGTTTTGGCTATCTCTTGCCTCTTAACTCATACTTATTTACACAGCTTCTTGCACAAGGTTGATCTTTCAATGTCCAGAATCTCTGTATGTTTTTGAAATCTCAACCAATCCCTTGTGTTATCATCAAGTTACAATTATTCATGGCCCCATTATAATCTCATACTCTTGGGCATCTCTAATCCTTAAGTTGGTCTATTCCTGCCATAATACATATTTTTCATTATTTCTGACCTATCAAGCTTCTCCAGAATACTTCAAACTTTCCTGACTCTAGTTACTAGTTCCAGATACTTATTATGCATGCATCTTAGGGACTCTCTGACTCTGGTATTCCCTCTAATAGCTGCTCCAGATCTTTCCTAAGTAGTCTTGATTTTTTTATATCAAGTAGAATTACTCATTTCTATTGATACTTGAATATAGTTTCTAGATCCTGGGTCCTGCCCATGAGTACCACTTCATGTTTCCCTATTTCCCTTCTGACAGTTGACCATGTTCTTGATACCTTCTTGTTACATTATAATCAACAACAAAGAATCTCTGAGTTACTCTGAACTATTTCAAACCACTCTTTTTCACTTTAGATACTACTGTTGCAATTTAAGCATCCTTAGCCAGTTCTCTGGTCCATTAGTTTTGACAAGTTGCTCACTGTTTTCCACTATGTAGTCATCTTGCAGACTCTCACTCCTAGATGACCTGTTTTCAGTAGTTGGTCCTAATTCTTTGAGACCTTGTTCTTTGAGTGCAACAAGCTAACCAACTCTGAGTACCTTTGTTACTTCAACCTCTGATATTGCACCTTTGTACAACCTCAATTGAATAATTACTTGCTTGGATTTCTAGTCCTGTTTAGGGATCTGGTAGCTCTACCACTCCAATCTTTTCTACTTTACTTCATCTTTTTCTGATTCCTTTCAATTTCTTTTTTTTTTCTCTGTTTTTATTTCATACTCAAGCTATTAGACTTTTATCAAACCACAAAGACTGTCAGATTTACTTTGATCATTGCCCAGCATTATTCTCTGCTGAATGATTTGTGTTTACTAATTCTAAGATATCTCTGACTTACCCACTATAATCCATTGATCCCAGGAATTGAGTAGTAACTGTCTGTTTCCTTGATTTACACATGCCAGCACTCTACACATTCTCTGTAGCTCCATATCATTTTTAGTCTTAGCTAACTCTAATCTTGAATCACAGCTCTTTTTATCTTTCCCTGGTTATTTCAATCCCATTACCTTGAGCATGGTAGTTTGTTTGCATTGCTCTGTCCCTTGTGGCAGTGCCAGTTTTGCCTGTTAATACATTTTCCAGGAAAATATCTCCATATGCCTCCAATTCCTCTGGGCTTGCAGCATTTGTTACCCTTTGTTATGTTTTCTGTCTTTGATCATGTTTCTATTATTTGTTTTCTTGTAATCCCTAGAGTATCCTTGCCCCACTAACTTAACAAGGTTTCAGAAAACACACACACACTTTCTCTGCACCCTGCCACATTTACCCACATCCAATCTCACTTGACCATATAGTCTTGTTTCCTTTAGGCCTCTTTATTTTTCTTTTCTGATTTTTCAGAACATTTATTGCTTCTTTGTGGTTATGTTATGATTTTCCTTTACTTCCTTTCTTGTAATTGCTTGAGATTTTCTTTTTAGTCTCCTTGTTATTCTCTTTTGATACTTGTTACGGCTCTAGCCTAACACGACGGTCTCACGTGACCATGGGAACTGTAGAGCACAAGATACGCTGGTCATGTGATCAGTTGCATGTGATTGTGCGAATGAGTTGCCTAATAAGGCAAACCCTAGGCTAAGGCTAAGTCCTTTATTCAGAGTATTCCCTTGCATAAGGTATTGGTTACATGATGTGGCAGATCTCAGATGAGATTCAGATCCCTCCGATGATATCTGATCTCTTGATCTAGATTAGGATCTGATCTGTGGCAGAGATCCAGATTGGATCTCCTCAGCCTCCAGGCAGCCTTGCTGCATTCATAGATCTATACCCATGCTATCTTCCATTTTCCCACATCCTCATGGTGTGGCTTCTCTTCTATTCTTATCCCTTGATCCATGAGGCCACTGCCTCACTCCTTATTGCCACTCCATGCTATTACTCATATATCTATTTAGAGGTCAGAGCTACTTTAGCTATTGGTGTCCACAGATAGCATCTTTAGGGTAGATCTTCTGTACATGGTCTGTGCGCAGACCCCTGACAATATATAAGGCAGGAGGTGCAAGCTGAGGTTTCCTCAGTCTTGCTCTCTTGACCTCTTGGCTGGTTATACAGTCTGATCTACTCAGTACTGCTGGCTAGGGTTTACACAAGGGCCCATCACTCATCCTCTCTCTATTTGCCTAGTTAGGGGCCACTAGCACAAAAGCCCTAGCAGTTATCAGAACAGGATTAGGAGCGTCCACCAAGGAACTATCGAGTATCAAGAGCAACAGGAAGTTTCCTGTTTCAGATGTTATCATAATCGATCTATATTTCATCTGAGATCTACCATATCATGTGACCAATACTTATATGTGGGAAATCTCTAAATAAGAACCAAATCTAAACCTAGGGTTATCCTTGTTTTGGCATTGAAGTCTCATGATCACATGATAAGATTGTCAGTGTTTGCTGAGCACATAACAGTAAATGCACCTAATAGTATCTCAATGCAGCATGCTGGAATTACTGGCAAATCATGAGATAGTGGCAATGGCATATAATATATTGGAGCAAGTACTAAGTGCTGCATATATAAGGGAATCAACTACTTCACAGTAGGGGATATGTTGCATGGCTGCATACTTAGTGCCAATTAAGGGGAACTAAGCATTAATCAGTTTTATCTGTGATTTCATGGGTGTTAAAATAGGCTTGAGTTCATTGAAGCTAAAATAATGGATGATAGAGTTAATGTATGATTGCTGGGAAAGGAATATGGTGTGATTGTCATGATCACAGGTTACCTTGATCTTCAGGAGCCAGTAAAGTTCACTGAGGTCCATAATCTCAATGAATTGGTGAATTTGCACCTTAAGGTTCTAAACAAGGGCAAGTGTCAATGTAGCTATGATATAGTTATCAATGTGAATAACAATTATAAGGAGAGAAGCCTTATTATGCTTGATGAAAACAACTTGATCAACTGTATACTATTTGAAACCAAGAGCTTTAACTAAGATCTTAACTAGTTTTTAATACCAGCATTAATCACTCTGTTTGAGTCTGTAGAGTATCTTGCACAATCTGCAAATACAGTAAGAATGGGCAGAATCAGCATACCTGGGTAACTGCAAATGTGTTGTTTATTCCTAAGTTCTTCATTGAGATAAGCTCCCTTGATATTGATTTGATAAAGCTTATGATTAAGGCAGGTAACTAGAGTGAGAATGGTATATATTAAAGCAAGTTTGGCAACTGGGGTATACATGTCAAAATAGTCAATGTCTGGGACTTGTGAAAATTCTTGCACAACAAGATGTACTTTATAGTATATAATGATTCCTGCAGCATTTTTTTTAGTATGAAAAACCCATTTGAAATTTACAATGTTGATGCCATAAGGTGGGTTGATAAGTTCCCAGGTGCCAGCTGTTATGTGCTTAGCAAACACTGTTGGTTTTCTTACATGACCATGGGACTCACCTGCCAAAACAAGATAAACCCTAGACTAAGGTTTGATTCTGTATTTAGAGTATTCCCTAACTCATGGTAATAGTCACATAATATGGCTTGATCTCAGATGAGAGCTTAGATTGTACCAATAATATTTGATCTGAAGAATCTAGATTAGAATCTAATCTGTGACAGAGATTCAGATTAATCTTCTTAGCCTTATAATTGGCATGCCTTTATTATCTTTGTTATGGCTCCAGCCTAACATGCAGTCTCATGTGACCATGAGAGACTCAGAAAGCATGTGATGTGGGTCATGTGACCAGGAGCATGTAATCATGTGAATAAGCTGCCTTATAAGGCTAAGCCCTAGGCTAAGGTTAGAGTCCATTTAGAGTATCCCTGCACTAAGGTTTAGGTCAGGTGACTGTGGCTGGATCTCTGATGAGATCTTAGATTGGAGTCTGATGATATCTCTTTGGAGATTAGGATCTGATCTGTGGCAGAGATTCAGATTGGATCTCCTTGGCCTTATGGTGGCCATGCCCCTTTCATAGATCAATACCAGTGCACCCTTTCATTCTCCCACATCCTCATGGTGTGGCATACCTTTTCCTTACCATCCCTTATCCACAAGGCCACTGCCTTACTCCTTCCATTACTGATCCATGCCCCCTCCTTGTTATCTATTACTAAGGGTAGGAGCTACTTAGGCTATTGGTGCACATAGATAGCTAGCATTAGGGTAGGCTCCCTGTACTTGGTCTGTGCGAGGGACGCAGCAATATATAAGATAGGGAGTGGTGAGCTGAGGTTTCCTCAGTCTCACTCTCTTGTCCTTTAGTGGATTATACAGGAGATGTTGCTATAATCTCTTGGCTGTCCCCTTTGGGGATCTCCTTGAGCTCTCTAGGTTCAGGCTCATCATTTTCTTATTCTGCCTAGTTAGGGGCTACTAGCTCAAAAGCCCTAGTGGAAGATATTCAGATTGAGGCACTCACCAAGGTATTCGAGAACCAAGGCTAGGATGGGTAGTCACCCATTACAATCTCTGATATCTCTAAGTCTTTCCTTTCATTCTTCCACATTCTCATGGTATGGTTCTCTTCTATTGCCCTTGATCCATGAGGCCACTGCCTCACTCTTATCCTATGCCCCATGCATTTCTTATTTAGATGAAGAGGTAATACTGCTATTGGTGGCCATAGATAGTAGCTTACTTATCCTGTACTGGGGCTATGCCCCTTTGGCAATATATATATAGGATGGGCAAGACTTGGGATTCTCCCAGTCTTGATTACCTGTTTAATTCTCCCCTTATTCCCTTTACTTTAAGACATTAGCTTGTGCTTGGAGTTCCCTTATTCCTTGTCAAGATTCACAAGCCTAGTTTAGAGCCACTAGGATAAAAGCCCTCTTGTTGTTTTAGTTATTGCTGTTACACACCAGTTCACATGAATATTCAGTTGCACTCTTTGAATGCATAGCACCAGCTTTGTACAAAGTATCAAGTTTGTTATTAATACCCTGGTTCCATAGTGGCCAATCTGAATAGCATTTGCCTTAGCAAGGAAGGCAGGTTTAAAAGCCTCAGCCTTTGTGATGGTGTTATTAAGAATAAGCATCAGTTCAATGTTGTCATTATAGATGTCTGCTGTAAGTATTTTATTAGCTGTTCTCTTCCCCTTAAAAGCAGTAAGGCTGGTATCTGGTTTATATTTGTATGTGGCTGCTTTCTGGACTGGGTCAGGAAGCTGAACACCACAAGGTGGTGTAGAATCAGTGGCCTTGCCATGAATAATATTGAGAATATGTTAAGAGGGTTTGCAAATGCATTGGAAGTGAAATATGGTAACAAAAGCTGAAATGGCTGCTGGCCATCCTATTCTCATGTCTTGGTGCTAAGCTGGTGAGCACAGCTAAAAGCTGTGGTTTTATACTAGACCACAGTGAACTAGACAAAGGGAAGTAGAAGAAGAAGTCAAGTGCCTTGTATAAAGCCCTAAGAGCTCAAGTATGCAAGACTAGGGAATCCCAGCTTGTGCCAGCCCTTTATATATGCTACAGTATAGCACACAGACCATGTGACAAAGACCTACCCTATACTATGCTACAGTAAGCAGACCAATGGCATTAAAGGAGCAAGTATCTTAGCAGTACCTTATGGAAACTGCCAGGTAATAATGTTATGGTCTGAAATGTTCTTAGAATGTGAAGAGTGAAGATGTAAAGATGTAAAAGTGTGAAAGAGGTGAAAAAGGTGAAAGTGTAAGAGTTCCCAGGGCCATGTGATGTGAAAAGTGAAAAATAATTATTACAAAAGCTAGATCAGGAGGTAATGGCTGAATAGAGATAGTGAATGTGCCTTGTGAAGCCATTGGCAGTAACTGGGCTATAGTGGGAGATATGGTAGCACAGGGCTGGTGGTTAGGTAAGCATATGTGCATAACATTGGCTTTAAGTGGAGTTATATTTTCCTCTCCCTCAATATTATAGTGGGCCTCTTGCCAATAAATGTTGCATTTGACAGTAACAATGCATTTTACTGGCCAGTAGACATAGTAAGCATTCTTGAATTGATTATCAATGCCTATCCAGCAGACTTTATTAATCCTTCAGGCTAGTTTATTATCAGTTGTAGTTTTAGCAAATTGTTATGGTCTCACCATACACGTGGTCTATAGCACATAACTGTGAGAGCTTTAGAGCATGTTATGTGACTGGTTGCATAGTCATGTGACCAAGAGCATGTGATCATGTGAACAAGTAGCCAAACAAGAAAACCCCAGGCTAGGTCTATGTCTTATTCAGAGTTCCCATGTGCAGGTATCAGATTACTGATCTGGCAGATCTTAGATAAGATTGAGATCTAGGATTCCAATGATATCTCCTTGGAGATTAGGATCTGATCTGTGGCAGAGATCCGATGGATCTTCTTGGCCTTATGGCAGCCATGCCATATTCATATCTGTTACGACTCTGAGAATCAGAGACTACACCTAGACGATGATATGAGGGGGAGGAACACTGAAGGAAACTACTAGGGAGGATCTTGAGAGGACAACCGAGTGGTTGCTGCAACGTAGTAACTGCAAGGAGGACTCGAAAGAGACTCTTGCTCTTGACTTCTAAAGACTGCCTGCCACTGAAGGGCCTGATTCTCTGAGAAGGGCTTTCTTGCGAATAACCAAAGCTGCTGATCTGCCAACTACGAAGTGATAAAGTCTGGAGAGACTTTACCACCCATAGCCAGCCTTTATATACTACTCTAGGGTGAGCACGGACCAGGTACATGAGTGCCTACCCTAAGGTTGTACAGTAAGCTAGCCTATGGTGTAACAAGAGCAGTCTCGTGTGAGCCGTAAGGAGAATGCATGGAGCGGTAATGAAGGGATGTGGGGGAATGGAAGGTAAGGGGTGTGGTGACAGCGAGGACGGGGATCTCTGCCACAGATGAGATCCAATCGTCAGATCCGTCAGATCCGACAGATGAGATCAGATCCATGAGATCGGGACCAGGGAAGATCTGGGGACGATCTAGGGAAGATCCATAGATGCGCCTCGTGTCACTAACCTTATAGGTACTCGTATAGGTATTGCCTTAGTCCTAAGCTAGGGTTTAGCCTGAATAGGAAAGGGATTCCCACGATCACGTGAAGTTGAAAGTGGTCGTTGCATGGTTTGCAACAGTACTGAAGAGATCAGACTGTGTAACCAGCTGAGAGGTCAAGAGAGCAAGACTGAGGAGACCTCAGCTTGCACCCCCTGCCTTATATATTGTCAATGGTCCCGCACAGACCATGTACAGGAGGTCTACCCTAAAGTATGCTATCTATGGTCACCAATAGCACAAGTAGCTCCTACCTCTAAATAGATAGATGAGAATGCATGGAGCAGGAATGAGGAGTGAGGCAATGGCCTCATGGATCAGGAATGGAAGAGAAGAGGAACCACACCATGAGGATGTGGGAGAATGGAAAGGAAGCACAGATAGATCTATGAATGAAGCAAGGCTGCCTGAAGGCCGAGGAGATCCAATCTGGATCTCTGCCACAGATCAGATCCTAATCTAGATCGTAAGATCAGATGTCATCAGAAGATCTGGATCTCATCTGAGATCTGCCACATCATGTGACCAATACCTTGTGCAGGGGAAATACACTGATATAAGGACTTAGCCTTAGCCTAGGGTTTGCCTTATCAGGCAACTCGTTCACACGATCACGTGCAACTGATCACATGACCAGCGCATCTCGTGCTTCACAGTTCCCACGGTCACATGCGACCGTCGTGTTAGGCTGGAGCCGTAACAAGGGAAAAGCATGGGGCAGAGATGAGGAGTGAGGCAGTGGCCTCATGGATCAAGGGATAAGAATGGAGAGATACGCCACACCTTGAGAATGTGGGAGAATGGAAGCACTGCCCTGGTTCTATGAGAATGGCATGGCTGCCTGAAGGCTGAGGAGATCTATCTAGATCTCTGCCACAGATCAGATCCTAATCTCCATTAGAGATATCATCGGATAGATCTAAGATCTTATCTGAGATCCAGCCACATCATGTGACCTCGCAAGTGCAGGGGAATACTCGTAATAAGAACTACTAACCTCAGCCTAGGGCTTGCCTTGTAAGGCAACTCATTTGCATGATCACGTGCAACTGATCACATGACCAGCGCATCACATGCTCTAAGGTTCCCACGGTCACGTGTGACCATCGTGTTAGGCTTGTGCCATAACATCTTCCATTCTACACCTGTTATCCATAAGGCCACTGCCTTATTCCTTCATATTCACTCCATGCTATTATGGCTCCAGCCTAACATGCAGTCACACATGATTGTGAGAGTTCCAGGAAGCATGTGATGCACTGGTCACATGATCAGTAGCATGTGATCATGCAAACAAGATGTCTTACAAGGTTAAGCTCCAGGCTAAGGTTAGTAGTTCTTATATGAGTATTTCCTGGCACTTGTGAGGTCATGTGACTGTGGCTGGATCTCAGATGAGATCTTAGACTGATCTGATGATATCTCTAATGGAGATTAGGATCTGATCTGTGGCAGAGATTCAGATGGGATCTTCTCAGCCTCAAGGCAGCCATGCCATTCTCATAGAACCAGGGCAGTGCTTCCTTCCATTCTTACACATCCTCATGGTGTGGTTCCTCTTCTCCATCCCTGATCCGTGAGGCCCTTGCCTCACCCATCACATATGATCCATGCCCTCTTCCCTATCTATTATGAGAGCAGAGCTACTTAGGCTATTGGTTAACATAGATAGCTAGACTTAGGGTAGGCTCCCTGTACTTGGTCCATGCGCAGATGCCAATAGTATAAAGGCAGGGAGTGGTAAGCTGAGGATTCCTCAGTCTCACTCTCTTGTCTTTTAGTTAAGATTATACAAGAGATCTCTACGATCTCCTGGCTGTTTCTCTTTAGGGATCCCCCTGAGCTTTCTAGGGTTGTGCTGGCTCTGACTCTCTCTGCCTAGTTCAGGGCCACTAGTTCAAAAGCCCTAGCAGCTATTTAGGAAGGCACTCACCAAGAAGGAGTATCCAAGGACTATGGGTAGTTACCCATAACACATGTCTTTCCCTCACCTATTTAATAGTGCTCCCTTACTGCTATTGGTTTACATAGATAGTAGTACTCTAGGGTAGGCCCTACTTACATGGTCTGTGCACCTCCCTAGGCAATATATAAGGGGTGGGTACTGGTGGTAAAGTCTCCTCAGACTTTATCACTTTGTACTTCACAAGTCTGCACTTCTTTGGATATCAAACCCTTTCTAGGATTAGGTCCTTAGTCACTCAGGCATGAGTTCCCTTCAAGTCCTCCTTTGTCGATCCTTCTCCTTGGTTGCTCCTCTCAGGGACCTCCATTAGAGTTCTTCTTTCATATTCCTCCTCCTTCAACTTCATCTAGGTATAGCCTCTGGTATCCAGAGTCATAACACTAGCTTAGGGCTTGACTTTACTTTGAGTATTTTCATGGTTAGTGGTCACATGACTCAGAATCTTCCCATGAATCTTTCCCATTAAAATCTTGATGCTATCTTCTAGAATCTGACAGATTTATGAATCTGCATCTATAATCTCATTATATCTGTGACAGAGATCCCCATCCTTATGTGCAACCCTGATTTTCTATTATGAGTCTTCTTATCTTCTCTTCCATTTCCTTCCTTGATTTGTAAGGCCACTACCTCACTTCTTCATATCTGCTTCATGCTTTCACCTTATTTATTTTGTTATGGATAACTACCCATATCCTTGATACTTCACTGCCATCTTGGTGAGCACCTTCCTAAATGCTGCTAGGGCTTTTAGACTAGTGGCCCCAAACTAGGCAAAGGGAAAGTCGGAGCCAGCACAACCCTAGAGAGCTCAGGAGAATCCCTAAAGAGGGACAGCCAGGAGATCATAGAGATCTCTTGTATAATCTCAGCTAAGAGACAAGAGAGTGAGACTGAGGAAACCTCAGCTCACCACTCCCTGCCTTATATATTGCAGAGATCCATGCATGGACCATGAACAGGGAGCCTACCCTAATCTATGCTATCTATGGACACCAATAGTATAAGGAGCTCCTACCCTTAGTAATAGATAATGAGGAGGGAGCATGGATCGTAATAGAAGGAATGAGGCAGTGGCCTCGTGGATAAGGGATGGTGGAAGAGATGCTGCCACACCATGAGGATATGGGTGGAATGGAAGCACACCGGTTATGATCTATGAATACGACATGGCTGCCTAGAGGCTGAGGAGATCTATCTAGATCTCTGCCACAGATCAGATTCTAATCTCCAAAGAGATATCATCGGGGACTGATCTAAGATCCCATTGGGGATCCAGCCATATCACATGACCTATACCTTAGTGCAAGGGAATATTCGTAAACGACTACTAACCCTAGCCTAGGGCTTGCCTTGTAAGATAACTCGTTCACACAGTCATGTGCAACTGATCATGTGACCAGCGCATCTCGTGCTCTACAGTTCCCACGGTCATGTGAGACCATCGTGTTAGGCTTGAGCTGTAACATATTTAATAGTGTACTTTTACTGCTAGTGGTATTCATAGTTAGTAGTAGTCTAGGATAGGCTTCCTGTACTTGGTCTGTGTGCCACCCTGGGCCATATATAAGGGGCATGTTATGGCTTCTTGCCATTCTTGTCCTTAATACTCACTAATGCTTCTTGATAAATGCTCCTATTCTATTCTATTGCTAATGAGGCTTTTGGCTAGTTGTCTCTAACTAGGCTAATGAAAGAGAAAGCTATGATGATCCTGTGTAAAGCCTAGGGGGCTTAGCAACCAAAGAAGTACTGCCTCATGAGAGCTATGGTGGATCCCTTCTTGGAATAGGATTACAGATCAAGGCTTCTTATATAAGCCTAATGGTCAAGAGAGCAAGACTGGGGAAATTCCAGCTTGCACCCCCTGCCTTATATATTGCCAGTGCTTGTGCATGGACCAAGTACAGGAGGTCTACCCTAAACTACACTATCTATGGACACCAATAGCATAACTGGCTTTATTACAAAGGTAAGGGGAAAGCTTGGATCAGGAATAAAGAGTGAGGCATTGGCCTTATGAATCAAGGAATGGAATGGAAGAGGAACCACACCATAAGGATATGGGAGAATGGAAGACACACTGGCTCTCAGATATAAAAGAGACATGGCCATTATAAGGCCAAGAAGATCCAATCTGGATCTCTGCCACAGATGCAGATCCTAATCTAGATCTGAAGATTAGATATTATTGGAGACTGTACCTGAATCTCATCTGAGATCTGCCACATCACATGACTAATACCTTGTGCTGGAAGAATACTCTGATAATTAGGACTTAGCCTTAGCTTAGGGTTTTCTTATAAGGATTCTCATTCTCACAATCACATGCTTCTGGTCACATGACTATGCAATCATTCACATCACATGCTCAATAGTTCCCATGGTCACATGCTTGAGACCATTGTATTTACTAGTTATATAATAGGGCAGGTATGGGTGGTTAAGTCTCTTCAGACTTAATTACTTTATATCTTGCAGTTTGCACTTCTTTGGATCCTAGCCCTTTCAGAGTCTAGCCCATAGTTGCTTAAGCTCAAGTCTCTTCTGAGTTGTCCTTTATTGCTTTCTTTTTGGTTGCTCCTCTTCAGAACCTCCTTTAGAGTTTTTCTTTATGTTTCTTTTTTTTTTTTCTTGTCTAGGTTTAGTCTCTGGGATTCAGAGTTGTAACAAGATAAATGTTAGTAAATAATACTATAGTATTATAGTGAGATTGTGCATACCTCAGTCAGAATAGAGAAACAACTGAGGATACAATGGAAAATGAGATATGATATTAAGGAAAAGTGAAGCTATCATATGCTAATATGTTGGATTGGCAATAAGGAATTGATACTGTCAAAGTGAAACAGAGAGCTGTGATATATGAAGATCATACCATAATTAATACTTTCCCTTAGCTGGAGTTTACTGGTATGGCCAACCTAAGTAATCCAACATGGTGATAGTATGCATCTATGGGCAACCCTTTAGTGAATATGTTAGCAACATGCTCTGAAATGAGTTTCTTGTGCCTGATTTTATTATGAAGCTGGAAATAGGAGATGCAAATATGGTAGGTATGAGAGGACCTCTTGTCAGAAGTTATAAGTATCCAGATGGCTATAGTATTGTCAATATAGAGGGTAAAATGGGTGACTACCTGCCCTGTCCTTGATACTTGAAATGACCTTGGTGGATGCTCCTAGTCTATCCTTAATGGCTGCTTGGGCTTTTATGCTAGTGGCCCAGAACTAGGCAAGAGAGAAGGAATGAGACCTGGGCTCTTGTATAAACCAATAGCCAGCAGCACTGAGTATTCAGCCTGTATAACCAGCTAAGAGGTCAAGAGAGCAAGACTGGGGAATACCCAGCTTGCACCCCCTGCCTTATATATTGTCTAGATCTGTGCACAGACCAAGTACAGGAGGTCTACCCTAAAGTATGCTATCTATGGGCACCAATAGCTAAAGTAGCTCCTTCCTCTAAATAGATAGATGAAAGATAACATGGGGCAACAATGAGAAGTGAGGCAGTGGCCTCATGGATCTAGGAAAGAGAATGGAAGAGAAGCCACACCATGAGGATGTGGGTGGAATGGAAGATAGCACTAGTATTGATCTATGAGTGCAGCATGGCTGCCTAGAGGTCGAGGAGATCCAATCTGAATCTCTGCCACAGATCAGATCCTAATCTAGATCAAGAGATCAGATATCATTGGAAGGATCTAGATCTCATCTGAGATCTGCCACATCATGTGACCAATGCTTTATGCCAGGGAATACTCTGAGATAGGACTTAGCCTTAATCTAGGGTTTCCTTAATAAGGTAACTTGTTTGCATGATCATGTGCTCCTGGCACATGACTAGTCACATCACATGCTCCACAGTTCCCATGGTCATGTGAGACTGCTGTGTTAGGTTGGAACTGTAACAAAGGGGGGTAGAAGTTTCTGGCCCTAGATCAAGTTCTGTAAGCAGGTAATGCATTCAAAGAATTTTGCATCTAGTGTGAACTGCAGAATAGTATTCTGCTTTAGCTATAAATAGTGCAGTCACAGTCTGTTTCTTAGCAGACCAAGAGAATATGCCATGATCAAGCATAAGTGCATAGTCAGAGATGGAATGAGCATAATCCAGTAAGCTAGTGTGGTTGGCATTAGAGAATGCATGGGGAGCAAGAGATTGTATTGTGGCAGGGCTACAAAGGTTCAAGATAAAGTTGCAGGTGCTTTTGAGATATTAGAGAATATATTTGACTGCTGTTTAGTGATTGTACCAAGGATTTGCTGCAAACTGCATAACATGTTGCACTACATGTGCAATATCTGGCTAAATAATAATAGTGCAGTGATTTAAAGCACCTACTGCATTTTGATATGGCATATTTTGCATGTTAGTGATTTCATCTGCAGTGTGCAGAGAGAATATGTGTAATAAAGACAATCCTACTTGCTTTGGTGTTGATATGGGGTTTGCAGATTTAAGCCTATAACTATTAAGCATGAAATCAATATATTTGCAGTGGGATAGTGAGATTATACAGATATGGTAATTGCAAGTGACCTCAATTCTAAGGAGATGGCATAAAGGAAACATGCCAGTCAAAGTTGTGTTTGAGGCTGGCCATCTTGACTTGTAAGGAGACATAAAGGTCAAGGTTATTAACATGTGATATGATAATACAGGTGCCAGATTTATATTGACAGATGAAAACACAGAGATTAGAGATACAGATAGTAAAGTTAAGTTCAAGGAGGATAACCTTTAGCTTTTAATACCAGAGGTAACTGGATTGGTGCAGACCATAGAAAGTCTTCCAGAGAAGCCACACATGGTGCTTTAAACCTTTGGCAACAAATCCAAAAATTTGATATAGACAGATTGATTGGGGACATAATTGTTATGTGTCTAGTAAACATGACAGTCTCTAGCACATGACCATGGGAACTTCAGAGCACATAATGTAAGTGGTTGCATAGTTATGTAACCAAAAGCACATGGTCATGCAAACAAGTAGCCTAATAAGATTAACCCTAGACTAAGGCTAAGTTCTATTATTTAGAGTATTTCTTATCACAGGTTTGGTCACATGATATGGCAGATCTCAGATGAGATCCAGGTATAGTCCCTGATAATATTTGATCTTTAGATCTAGATTAGGATTGTTACAGTACCAACCTAACACAATAGTCAGCACATGACCATGAGAGCTGTAGAGCACGTGATGTGACTGGTTGCATAGTCATGTGACCAGGAGCACATGATCATGCAAATGAGTATCCTTATAAGAATAACCCTAGGTTAAGGCTAAGTTCTAATTCAGAGTATTCCCCAGACATCTAGGTAATGGTCACATGATGTGGCAGATCTTAAGATAAGATCCAGATCATCAGATCTGTGGCAGAGATCCAGATGGGATCTCCTTGGCCTCAAGGTGGCCATGCCTATCTCATTGATCTATACCAGTGCCTTCCATTCCACCCACATCCTCATGGTATGGTTACTCTTCCCTTCCATTCCCTAATCCATGAGGCCACTGCCTCACTCCTCATTGCCACCCCATGTTCACTATATCTATTTAGAGGCTAGAGCTACTTATGCTATTGGTAACCACAGATAGCATACTTTAGGGTAGACCTCCTGTATATGGTCTGTGCACACTGCCAGGCAATATAAGGCAGGGGGTGCAAGCTGGGGAAACCTAGTCTTGCTCTCTTGACCTCTAGCCTAGATCTACAGCCTTGATCTAAGAGCTTGATCCAAGAAGGATTCCCTCTCAGCTTTTATCTGCTGTCTAAGCTTTCTGGTTTATACAAGGGCCCAGGAACTCATCTCTTTCTCTTTGCCTAGTTCTGGGCCACTAGCACAAAAGCCTAAGCAGTTATCAAGAATAGGAAGGAGCATCCACCAAGAAGTGTCTTGAGTATCAAGAACAGGATGGGTAGACACCTGTTTCAAGGATCTATATCTGTGGTAGAGATCTGATGGATTTTCTTGATCTTATAATAGTTATGCTATATTTATATTCATCAATTTATATGTTCTTCCATTGTTCCACATCCTTATAATGTGTTTCTCTTCCATTCTGTTCCTTGATCTGCAAGGCCACTGCCTTACTCCTTATTTCCACTCCATGCATTTCCCTTACTTATATAATATAGGCCTTACTGCTATTGGTATTTATAGATAGTAGTTATTAGGGTAGGCTTCCTGTACTTGGTCTGTGCATGGGCCCTGGCAATATATAAGGCAGGGAGTATAAGCTGGGTTTCCCCAGTCTTGCTCTCTTGTTCTTTAGAGTTAACAACCTGTGGGATTATACAAGAAACCCACTAGATCTCTCCATTATCCCAAAATGGGATTCTATTGAGCTCTCTTTTGGTCTGGCTTCTCTGGTTGCTGAGCTTAGGATTTATACAGGATCACTGTAGATTTCTCTTTTATTCAGCAGCCTAGTTAGGGGCCACTAGTACAAAAGCCCTGCTTACAGTTTAAGGATAGGAGCATTTATCAAGGTCATTCAAGTACCAAGGCTAGGATGGATAGTTATCTATAATAATAATACTGTTGAAAAAAGCTGAGTTGACAGCAATAACATGGATTTCCTAGTCAAGTGTGGCAGTAATGGTACATAGCAGATAAATCAACTTGATTTGGGCAATCAAAGCAAAATTTTAATCAAAATCAATACCAGGTTTTTGAGTAAAACCATATGCAACAAGGTGGGTTTTGTAGTATAGAATATAACTGGAGATATTGTGTTTAATATGGAAAACACATTTGATATTAATGGTGTTATAATCAGTTCTTTTTTTTTTTTTTCTGCTTTCTAGCTTCTGACTTTATGTATCTTAGATGCTTTCTTGTTATATTCTGGAATATTCAGACTTCTTCTGTTTCAGAACATTCTCTCAGTTAATGGATATTACTCATAGCCCACTTTTATCATATTCCATTCATTTTCACATGGATTACTTACTTATTCTTAGTCATGCATTTTAACTCATTCAACTGAGTCTGAATCTTATTATCTTAGTATAAGTAGCATACTTTCTCTCTCATGTTTCTTATACTACTTCTGCATTATTCTACCTTGCTTCCTCTAAGTGTTATAATGTTTTTTTTTTTTTTTGATCACTTAACTTTATCTTATCTTCTTCATGTGATTATCTAATCATTTATCTTATCAGGGCACATGATGGGTCATGAGGCCCAGGGCATAGGGTTAGCCACATGTCTTCTGCCAGTATTACTTTCTTTCATTTCCACTTCTTCTCTTCCATTTCAGAAGCTGGACCCTTGATGGTTCCCAAGCAAGCTTCTCTTCATTCTGATCCCTGTGCTATATGTATGGGAATATTCCCATCAGAGTCTTGGTCTGTGTACACTCTTTGTAGTTATATAAGATGTACTCTTAGTGTCTCTGAGCCTTAGCTTTGAGCACTTGTAATCTACTCATGTTAACTACTTCCCTTGTTCTAACTTCTTCTTTTTTTCTGAGCATTTGATACTGTGATATTGCAGTACATAACACTAAGCATTATCTGAACCTTTGCCCCACCCTTATCCAGAAAGCTCCATTTGCATCCTTTGATGGCAAGCACTATACAAGAGTCCTTACCAAGTCCCAGCATTTTTGTTTTATCTTCAATTTTTATCAAGAAACTACAGTGCTGTCCTGCATTTGCATTATCCTTAGTACTCAAGGCTAACAATTATTAAGCCTCTCCCCTAGCCTACCATAGCCATAAGATCTATGTTAGCCCCTATCTGGGCCTATCATAACAAAAGAAGTAGCATATCTACTTGTGGCTATTATTGCTGTAGTTCTACCAACATTTCACTCAAAACCCCCTTGCTTCTCAATATCCTTTGGAAAGAGCCTAGAATTCAACCCACAAAGAACCCCCTAGAATTTTCTGAAACAGAAGAACCCTTGACCCACTACTCTAACTCTCTGGAAGATGATCTTCATGATTTCTTCTTGCTTTTCACAGAATACCAAGAACAAGATCATGCTCTTATGTACAAATTCTCTTCTTTACTCCAGATTCTCTGAGAACCCACTTTTCTCTTCTCTACTTTCATTTGCCACCACTTTTTCTTCTTACTTCCCTCAAGATCTCTTCCTTTCCTTACAATATCCAACTTTTTTCCCTCTGTTAAGCCCACCAAACTCTGCCTCAATTCCCCAGAGCACTTTGATAGTGACCACAACAAAGCAGAAGCCTGGGTGAACTCTGTTCAGTTCTATTTTTTTATTAACAATGTGGTCTATAACTCTGATGAAAAAAAAATCACATTTACCCTCTTCTATATGACCAAAGGCCCTGCCCTCTCCTGAGTCACCACTTACTGCAAAAAGAGTATTGCCAGAATAGTGGTCTTTATGGGGTTTTTCAGCAGTTTTGTTAAAGCCTTCAATGCCACCTTCAAAAGGCAAGATACAGTTATATCCACAGTTTACTGCTTGCCAATATTCAGATGCATCAAAACAAGAAAGGCAAGTGGACCACCTTGCTTACTAAATACATTGTGGAGTTTCAGAACTACATATTTTTTGCCAATATCAAGGACAACAATGTCCTTATTACCTACTAAAAGCTGGAATTTCCCTCTGGCTCTCACATTAACTTCAGAACCTCAACAAAATCTCTGCTACCATAGAAGAATAGTATAAAAATGCCATTTACTTTCAAGGAACCTTAGAATATGTCAAGCTTATCAAGCTCCATTACAAATACAAGACTCACACCTGGACCCCTGCCTCCTCAGAAACCCCTTAGGCTAAAAAAGACCCAAATGCCATAAATGTCAACTTTGTTCAACTTACTAAGCTTACTTCCCAGAAATAAGAACAATGCTTCAAGCTTGGTCTTTATCTTTGATGCAGAAAACCTGGACACAATGTGGCCTTGTGCTCCAATAAATGCCCCTTAGCCATGCTCAATTCCACCACTGCCCCTGTCAAGAAATCTGTTAAAAAAATTACTGTTATAATGCATATTTTCTCTTTTATTTTATTTTTTACCCTGTTGCATTTTTCTTTAACTCTTCACATGTTTACATTATGTGACCATGTTACCCCTTCACTATGTCACCATGTCACATCTTCACTGTTTCACACCTTCACCACTTTACACTTCACTAGATCTAGGCTAATCTAGCCTATAATCTCATATTACATGTTTCTCTCATATGTTTCTAGACTTTCACTCTCTTTCTGCCATTGGGCAGCTTACTGTATACTACTGTAGGGCAGGGCACACTCTCCTGGTCCATACTCAAAATGCAATAGTATAAGAGGGGTTTAAGTCCAAGCTGGAGTCTCTAGTCTTGTGTACTTGAACCTCTAAGGTTTTCACAAGTCCCTTGACTCAGTATCCCTCTTGCCTAGTTCTCCTAACCTCTAGTTCAAAGGTTAGGCTTCAGCAGAATTTCTGGCAGTAGCAGAAGTGCACACCAAGGCTATAGGTATAGTTGCCCAAAGTCTTGCAGTATAACAGTTACTGCTGAAGAAGAAACAATAAAGATTGAAGAGATTAGTGATAAAAAACCAGAAGTGGGTAGAGTTGAGCTGGATTATTAAAGCAGAGTACCTCCCCTATACAAGGTGCTTCTTTCCTCTTGTGCATGCCTATACTAGTATTATTTTCTAGAAAGTCCATGAGAATTCTAGTACAAGTTTTTCCCTTCTTATGCCCAAGATTAGTCATAGATGTCTCTGCCCTTGTTGATAGCAGAGCACAAATCAATTATGTCAACTGGGAGTTCATCTTCCATCACAAATCCCCTTGTATCCAACTTCCCACCCCTTTTAACATCCAAAATGTCAACTCTTCCTTAAACAAGAAGAATTGAATTATCCACATGTGTACCATACCTTTTTAACTCAAAGAAGTAATACATTCAGTTTCCTGCCATGTCATGGCATGTGATAGGGAAATCTTAATCCTAGAACTCCCATTATTATACTGCAAGACTTTGAGCAACTATATCTATAGCCTTGGTGTGTACTCCTGCTACTTCCAGGGGTACTGCTGAAGCCTAACCTTTGAACTAGAGGCTAGGAGAACTAGGCAAGAAGAATTTGGGCCAAGAAATTTGTGAAAACCTTAGAGGTTCAAGTATACAAGACTGGAGAACTTTAGCTTGGACTTGCATCCCTTTTATACCATTGCATCTTGAGCACAGATCAGGAGAGTGTGCCCTGCCCTACAGTAGTGTACAGTAAGCTGCCCAATAGCAGAAAGAAAGTGAAAATCTAGAAATACATGAGGAAAACAGGTGGTATGAGATTATAGGCTAGATTAGCCTAGATCTAGTGAAATGTGAAGTGATGAAGTATGAAGATGTGAAATGGTGATATAGTGAAGGGGTGACATGGTCATGTGATGTGACCATGTGAAGAGTGAAAGGGAAATACAAAAGGGTGAAAAATAAAACAAAAGGGAAAATATACATTATAATATCCATGGCTTTAGGTTACAAATGAAATAAAAAACTACTTATTGCCTTGTGCTTAGAACACCATCATGAATGCTCCTAACTTGTGCTACTGGTAAGGCTTTTGTACTAATGGCTCCAACTAGGCTGAAATAGAAAAAGAATACTAAGGATCTATATGGTAACAATAGTGAAGCTGGAATAAGCCTCTGTCTGTTATGATGTATTTTTTCTTTTTTATAATCATGTGATCTTATCTTATCTTCACCATGTGGTTATCTAATCTTTTATCTTATCAGGGCATGTGATGGATCATGTGATCCAGGGCATAGAGTTAGCCTCATGTCTAAAGAACCCAATACTTCTTTTTATTTTTGTTCCTTTTTTTCCATTTCAGAAGCTGGACTCTTAATGGTTCCTGTTATGGTGACAACCTAACACAATGGTCTCACATGACCGTGAGAGCTGTGAAGCATGTGATACAACTGGTCATGTGCCAGGAGCATGTGATCATGTGAACAAGTAGCCTTATAAGGTTAACCCTAGGCTAAGGTCTAAGTCTTTTAGAGTATTCCCATGCAATGGTATCAGATCACTGATGTGGCAGATCTCAGATGAGATCAAGATCCTAGATCTGTGGCAGAGATCTAGATAGATCTCCTTGGCCTTATGGCAGCCACACCATATTCATATCTGTGAGCCCTTGCATTTCTCTTTCATTCTTCCACATTCTTGTGGTATGGTTCTTCTCTCCATTCCTTATCCACAAGGCCACTGCCTCACTCCTACCTCACAATCCATGCATGTCTTCACTATATCTATACTTAGGGTCTAAAGCTACTTATGCTATTGATGTTCATAGATAGCACACATTAGAGTAGGCTCCTAGTACTTGGTCCATGTGCAGACCCTTGCAATATATAAGGCTGGGAGTGCAGACTGGGGAAACCCAGCTTTGCTCTCTTGGATCCTAGGCTTACACTTATACTCCTGATCTCAGCACCTGACCTCCAAGGGGGGGGGTCCCCATTGAGCTCTCATAAGGCAATGGCCCACAGGATTTATACCAGGAGCTCAGTCTCACCAAGGACCAGCCTAGTTAGGGGCCACTAGCACAAAAGCCTCATCAGTTCTCAAGGCATAGGAAGGAGTATCCCCCAGGAAGTCTCGAGTATCAAGGCAGGATGGGTAGTCACCCATAACAGTTCCCAGGATACTTCTCTTCTTTTTGATTCCTGTGCCTTATTCATGGGAACATTCCCATCAGGATCTTGATCCATGTGCAGGATGCTGTAGTATAAATACTATAGCCCTAATATCTCAAGACTCCAGTCTTGAGCATTTGTATTATACTTGTGTTAACTCAACTTATCTCTTGCCTAAAATCCTTTTCCTGTGAGCTTGCAGCACTGTGATATTGTGGTACATAACACTGTCTAAAGGTCAGATGTATGAATCTGAGGTAAAGGTCAAGAAAGCAAGACTGGGAAAACCCAGTTTGTTACTTTCTGCCTTATATATTGCCAGGGTCCATGTATGGACCAACTATAGAGAGCCTACTCTAGAGTACTACTTCAATAGCAGTATGGCCTTACCATAATATATACTAAATGGAATGCATGGATTAGTAATAAGGAGTAAGGCAGTGGCCTTGCATATCTAGGGAATGGAAGAAGAAAAGCCACATCATAAGAATATGGAAGAATAGAAGGAAAGCATATAGAAAAGGCAGAGATAATAAAGGCATGGCTAATACATGGCCAAGGAGATCCATTGGATCTCTGCCACAGATTAGGCACAATCTGGATCTTATCTAAAGATCTGCCACATCACATGACCAACACCTATGCAGGGAAATACTCTAAATAATAGAACTTAGCCTTGGCCTAGGATTTTCTTGAATAGAAAGCTCATTTGCATGATTACATGCTTTCAAGTCACATGACTGCAATAAGATTGCATCACATTCTCAACAATTCCCACAGTTATATGCTAGAGACCATTACATTTGTTACATGTCTAGTAAACTGTTATGCTTCTTTCTGAGTACAAGCCAAATCTAACAGAACTGGCAAGTGATGAAGGCCCACAACAATAACAATATGAGCTTTTGAGACTAGAGCACCTAACTAGGCAAAGAAAAGGATTGAGTAGAACCCCCAAGTAGACAAGCTAATGATACAAGAGAATTAGACTGGGAAAATCCCAAGTCTGCACTATTACATGACTAGTGAATATGTTGGTTCACAGCATGTGACTGTGGGAACTGTTGAGCACGTGATGTGAATGGTTGCATAGTTATGTGACCAGGAGCACATGATTGTGTGAATAAGATGCCTTATAAGAATAACCCTAGGCTAAGGCTAAGTCCATTATATTAGAGTATTTCCCTGCACAAAGGTAACAATTATGTAATGTGGCAGATCTCAGATGAGATCCAGGTACAGTCCCCAATAATATCTGATCTTAGGATCTAGATTAGAATCTGCATCTGTAGCAGAGATCCAGATGGAATCTTCTTGGCCTCAAGGTGGCCATGCCTTATTCATAGACTGGAACTGGTGTGCTTCCATTTCTTCCACATCCTCATGGTGTGGTTCCTCTTCCATTCCTTACCCTTGATTCATGAGGCCACTGCCTCACTTCTTAATATCCAATCCATGCCTTTCCCTTATTATACTATAGAGTCAGTTGTGCTTGAAGCAGGAGACTACCCACTATTCCTTGATACTTGGGTTGACCTTGGTGGACACTCCTAGTCTTATTCTTGATAACTGCTTGGGCTTTTACACTAGTGGCCCAGAACTAGGCAAGAGAGAAAGTATGAGACCTGGGCTCTTGTATAAACCCAAAGCCAGACAGTGAATGAAAGCAGAGGTGGGATCCTTCTTGGATCAAGACCTA
Source organism: Pulveroboletus aff. viridisquamosus (assembly GCA_038088935.1). Classification (NCBI taxonomy): domain Eukaryota; kingdom Fungi; phylum Basidiomycota; class Agaricomycetes; order Boletales; family Boletaceae; genus Pulveroboletus; species Pulveroboletus aff. viridisquamosus. The sequence continues at coordinate 46,664 of JBBPJW010000062.1, forward strand.
AGATCACTACTGTGGATCTAGCCTAGAGGTCAAGAGAGCAAGACTGGGGAAACCCCAGCTTGCACCCCCTGCCTTATATATTGTGGAAGTCTGCACACAGACCAAGTACAGGAGGTCTACCTTAAAGTATGCTATCTGTGGACACCAATAGCTAAAGTAGCTCCTACCTCTAAATAGATAGATGAGATAGAACATGGGGCAGCAATGAGGAGTAAGGCAGTGGCCTCATGGATCAAGGGGAAGGAATGGAAGAGAAGCCACACCATGAGGATGTGGGTGGAATGGAAGATAGCACAGATATAGATCAATGAATGCAGCATGGTTGTCTAGTGGTCAAGGAAATCCAATCTGGATCTCTGCCACAGATCAGATCCTAATCTTGATTGAGAGATCAGATATTATCAGAAGGATCTGGATCTCATCTGAGATCTGCCATATCATGTGACCAATATCTTATGCCAGGAAATACTCTGAATATAGGACTTAGCCTTAGCCTAGGGTTTCCTTGATAAGGCAACTCATTCACATGATCACGTGCTTCTGGCACATGACCAGTTGCATCACATGCTCTACAGTTTCCATGGTCATGTGAGACTGCTGTGCTAGGCTGGAGCCATAACAGTGCTATTGATATCCATAGATAGCATAGTTTAGGGTAGGCCTCCTGTACATGGTCTGTGTGCAGACTTGAGCAATATATAAGGCAGGGGATGCAAGCTAAGGAAACCCAGACTTGCTCTCTTAACCTCTAGGCTGGTTATACAGGCTAAGTTCACTACTAGTGCTGCTGGCAATTGTTTTATACAAGAGAAGTATTCTCATCCATTCCCTCTGCCTAGTTGGGGCCACTAGCACAAAAAGCCCTACCAGCTTTCCAGGACAGACTTAGGAGCATTCATTAAGATTACCACAAGTATCAAGGACCAGGATGGCAAGAAGCTGTTACATATACTATTCTGTATATATATTGCCAGAGGGCACAGCCCCATATACAGGATGACTAATCTACTATCTATGGCCACCAATAGCAGTAAAGACTCTTGCTAATAAATAAGAAGCATAGAGCAGAGGATAATAAGTGAGGCAATGGCCTTGTGGATTAGGAATGTAGAAGAGAAACCACAACCATAAGGATGTGGGAGAATGGAAAGGAAGCATACTTGTAAAGGTAGATATGAATATGGCCAGGCAGCCATAAGGCTAAGAAGATCACCATCTAGATCTCTGCCACAGATTGATCCTAATCTAGATTCATTAGATCAGATGTTATTGCAATCAATCTAAATCCCATCTGAGATCTGCCATATTTTGTGACCAATACTTATATGTGGGGAATACTCTGAATAAGAACCAAACCATAACCTAGGGTTATTCTTGTTTTGGCATTGAAGTCTTACAATCATGTGATAAGATCATCAGTGTTTGCTGAGTGCATAACATAAATACAATAGTCTTAAGCACATGATCATGGAAACTTTAGAGCATGTGATGCAAATGGTTGCATAGTTATATAATCAGAAGCATGTAATTATGCAAATAAGTATTCTTATAAGAATAACTCTAGGCTAAGGCTAAGTTCTATTATTCAGAGTATTTCTCTGTACTAGGTATTAGTTACATGATATGGCAGATCTCAGATGAAATCCAGGTATGGTCTCCAATGATATCTGATCTCAGAGTCTAGATTAGGATTTGCATCTGTGACAGAGATTCAGATTGGATCTTCTTGGCCTTATGGTAACTATGCCTCTTTTATAGACTTGATTCTGTGTGCTTTTATTCTCCCACATCCATATGATGTGGCTTCTCTTCCATTTTTATCTCTTGATCCATGAGGCAACTGCCTCACTTCTTATTCCTGCTCCATGCCTTTTCCATGTTTTATCTATTAGTTGAGAGGTTATTGCTATTGGTGTCCATAGATAGTAGACCTTAGGGTAGGCCTCCTGTACTTGGTCTGTGCATAGACCTGAGCAATATAAGGCAGGGAGTAAAAGCTGGGATTTTCCCAGTCTTGCTCTCTTGCTCTCTTGCTCTCTTAGCTGGTTATATAGGTTAACTCTTATCTGCTGGCTTCTGGTTTACACAAGAGTAGTGATCTTATCCCTTCTCTCATTCACCTAGTTAGGGGCCACTAGCTAAAAGCCTTACCAGTTTCCCAGGACCATTTAGGAGCATTCACTAGGCACATAATAACAAACCCCAGCATTGATTAAATAGCCAATATGCTTACCATTTTTTCCACCTCTAACCAGTTCAAAGAACTCTACTATTCTGAGACTATCCAGCCTACTCTCAGGCAGCACTATATCAGAGAAGTAATTCTTCCTGATGATAAAAACTTAGTTTACTACCTCAAAAGCAAATCCTTCAGCCAATATATCAGCAATGCTCTTTACAAATGGCACTCCTTCCATATTATCAATGCATGCTCTGTGTTTCTTCCCTTTACAATGGTAGTGAAGCTCACTACCTCCACAGAACTCATTATAGAAGCCAAGAAAGCCAAATCCATGACCACCCTTTCCTCCAAGTACCAGCAATTTGCTATAGTCTTTGTTAACTGAGGAGTTTATCAAAAAAAAACCTTCATGCTGGCAAGATCTGCCCCACCAACTTTTCTAAGGCCTCCTTCTTCTTCTTTATTAGAAAAAAGGATGGCAAACTCAAATCCTGCCAAGACTATAGATATCTCAATAAATATATCATTTGTAATATCTACTCCCTTTCTCTTATATCAGATCTTATTGACAAACTGTTATGGCTCCAGCCTAACACGTGGTCACACGTGATCATAAGAGACCAGAAAGCATGTGATGCTCTGGTCATGTGATCAGTAGCATGTGATCGTGTGAATGAGTAGCCTTATAAGGCAAGCCCTAGGCTAAGGTTAGTAGTTCTTCAGAGTATTCCCCCACACTAAGGTTTAGGTCATGTGACACTGTGACTGGATTCCCGATGGGATCTTAGATCTATCCAATGATATCTCTTTGGAGATTAGGATCTGATCTGTGGCAGAGATCCAAATGGGATCTCCTCAGCCACCAGGTGGCCATGCTGCATTCATAGATTGAGGCCAGTGCACTTCCATTCCACCCACATCCTTATGGTATGGCAGACCCTCTTCCCCATCCTGTATCCACAAGGCCATTGCCTCACTCCTACCTTACGATCCATGCATGCCATCTCTATTTATATCCCCAGGGTCCATGGAGCTACTTAGGCTATTGGTGCACATAGATAGCTAACATTAGGGTAGGCCTCCTGTACTTGGTCTGTGTGTGGACTTCTGCAATATATAAGGCAGGGGGCACAAGCTGGGTATTTCCCAGTCTTGTCCTCTTGACTCTTACAGGGTTTACACAAGGGACTCTTAGGATCTGAGGGCCATCCCCAAGAGGGGGATCCTCCTTAGCTCTCCTGAGGCTGGCTCATTGTCATGTGCACCTGAGCTCTCTAGCTTTATACAGGGCCCTGGCTCTTATCATTCTTTTCATACAGCCTAGTTAGGGGCCACTAGCTAAAGCCTCAGCAGATAGGAAGGCATTCACCAAGGAAGACACAAGACATGAGTTAGGGTGGGTAGTCTCCTGCTTCACAAACTTTGTAAAGCAAAGCTGTTCACCAAGTTTGATGTCCAATAGGAATACAACAATGTCTGTATTAAGGATGGACACCAATGAAAAGCTGCCTTTATTATCCATAAAGGCCTGTTTGAACCAATGGTGATGTTCTTTGGTATAAATAACTTATCTACCACATTTCAATTAAACAATTCCTTTCACAACATAATTGCAGAAGGATGGCTTATCATCTATATGAATGACCTTCTTATCTCCTTTCCAGATGCTAACACACAGAGAATCCATACCTCCTATATACTATAATATATTATGGACATTGATTTTTACTTAAAGCTGAAGAAATGCACCTTTGCCTTCTTGAAGGTGAAATACATCAGTATGATGGTTCACCCAGGTGAACTTGCCATAGATACTGTCAAACTTGATGGTATTGTCAAATGGCCAACTTTCCAGAAAGTCAAGGATGTTTATTCTTTTCTGAATTTTGCTAACTTCTTCAGATGAATTATTCTCAATTACTTATCCATTGCCTGCCCCCTCCTCAACCTCACCAAGAAAATGGCTTCTTGATTCTGGACTCCAGCCTGCCAGGAATTTTTTAACTTCTTCAAGGCTTTTTTTTTCTCACAACCCATCCTCCAGCTTCCTGACCTCTCCCATCCCTTCACCATTACCACAGATGCCTCTGCCTACATATTAGAGGGCATTCTTCTTCAGACAGATTCAAACAGGAACTGGAATCCCTATTGTTATGCACTTTAAGAGTGCAATCTGAATAATAATGCAAACTGGTGTGTAACAGTCAACTAAACCAACAAGAGAGCTTTTAAGCTAGTGGCCCTGAACTAGGCTTGTGAATCTTGAGAGGAAAGAGGAACTCCAGCTTGGAGGCTGCAAGTTATTTCATACCAGAGTGTAAGGAAATAAGGGAAGTGATGAACAGGTAATTAAGACTGGGAAAATCCCAAGTCTTGCCCATCTTGTATATATATTGCCAGAGGGACATAGCTCCAAGACAGAATAAGTTAGCTACTACCTATGGTTATCAATAGCAGTAAGACCTCTGTTATTTAAATAAGGAAGACATAGGGCAAAGGGTAGAGTAAGGCAGTGGCCTCACAGATCAAGGGTTATAAAAGAAAACTTCATTTATAAGGATATGGAAGAATGAAAAGGAAGACACAGAAATAGCAGAGATAAATAAGGTGAGGCAACCATAAGGCCAAGGAGATCTATCTAGATCTGTTAGATCATATGTCATTAGTATCAATCTAGATTTCATTTAAGATCTGCCACATTATATGACTATCATCATGTGTTGGGGAAAAATACTCTGATATTGTTATGCACTCAGCAAACACTAACAGTTTCTTTATGTGACCATGGGACTTGCCTGCCTTACAAGAATAAACTCTAGGCTTAGATTTGGTTTATATATCAGAGTATCCTCACTTATGGGTTATTCATGTGATGTGACTGGATCTCAGATGAGATCTTAGAGTGATACCAATAACATCTGATCATATAGATCTAGATAGATCTCCTTGGCCTTATGGTTGCCATGCCTTATTCATATCTGCTTACCCTGAGCCTCCCTTCCATTCTCCCATATTCTTATGGTGTGGTTCTTTTCTATTACCCTTGATTCTTGATTCATGAGGCCACTGTCTTACTCCTTACTTATTACCCTATGTCCAGTTCCCTATTTAAGAAGGTATAAGTGATTACTGCTATTGATTAACATAGATAGTAGATTACTCATTCTGTGTAGAGGCTATGCCTCCTGGCAATATATATACAGGATAGGCAAGACCTGAAGTCATCTCTTCAGTCTTGATTACTTATATTATTCACTTATTTCTTTGCTTGAGCATTTTGATGTTAACCTGAGTATTTCTTTCATTCTTATGATCTGAGCACTGGTCTCTAGTGATCAACTTGGGTTATCCCTCATCAAGATTCACAAGTCTAGTTTAGGGCCACTAGTGCAAAAGCCCTCTTGTTATTGTGGATTGCCTGTCACTCACCAGTATTTGCTAGTATTTGGATTGCACTCTTGTTGGTGCATAACAGATATAAAACCAAATTTTTGCCTAGAGTTAACCTTGTTTTGGCAAGTGAGTTCCATGATCATGTGAGAATACCATTATGTTTTGCTGAGCACATAATACCTATTCCTATCTCTTTTAGACATTTTCCACTGCCAAGTAAAACTATAATATCTATGACTGGGAGCTTCTTGCAATCATCTGCACTCTCAAAACCTGGCACCAATATTTCCAGGGACCCTTTCATATTATCCAGGTTTTTACAGATTATAAAAATTTTATTTACTTCTATGCCCTTCAAATCCTCAACCACTAACAAGCCTGTTGGCTTTTTGACCTTGCTGATTTTAACATCCAGCTCCACCATATAGCTGGCTCCTTTCTTGCTGGCCCAGATACTCTCTTCCACTGTCTTAACTTCTGTTTCTTCAACTTCTCTGATAACTTCTCTGTCACTGCCCTTTTCCAGTATCTATTCTGTTGCATCATCAATGCAACTTTCTCCACCCACATCCACAAACACATGAAAACCAACCCTCTATGCCTCTTTCTCCTTTATTACTGGGATAATCCCATATATCCAGAACTTTACAAGCATGTCACTCATTGGAAACTCTGTAATAACCTTCTCATATACCAAGTCTGCATCTATGTCCCTGCTAATAAATCCCTTCATTAGTTCATTCTCTGTTACTATCTTGACCATTTCCTTGCTGGTTATTCTGGCTATCTCAAAACCCTTAAACTAGTGAAACAAGAGTTCTGGTGGCTGAAAATGGCCACTTATGCTTACTGCTTTGTTAAAGGTTGTGCCACCTGTCAAGAAAACAAAGTCAACACCCACTTCTCCACCCCTGCTCTTTCCCCCATCTGCTTCTTTGCAACTTGTCTCTTTCAGATGATCTCCTATGACCTTATCACAGATATCTTATCTTCCAATGGCTTCAATTCCCTGTTAATCATGATTAACCATGGGCTTACAAAAGGGATAATTCTATGCTCTATCAAGAAAACTGCCACTGCTAAGAGTATTGCTATTCTTTTCTTTCACAAGGTCTACCTATGATTTGATCTTTGCAATAAAATTATCTCAGATTGAGGTTCCCAGTTTGCCTCCATCTTTGCAAAAGAGCTTGGCAGACTCCTTAACTATAATCTCTCCCTATCCACCACATATTATCCCCAATCCAATGGAAAAACTGAATAAGTTAACCAGGAACTCAAATCTATCTTCACATCTTCTACAAAGCAAACTCCTTCAAATGGGCAGAGCAAATCTCCCATGTGGAGTTTATTCACAATTATTATCCCCACTTAGTTACCAGTCAATCTCCATTCTATCTCATAATGAGATATGAGCCTCATGTCCTTCCCTTAGTAATCTCTGAGACCCTTATGCATACTGTTGCTAATAGGTTAAATAATCTAACAGCAGCTAGAGATAAAGCTCTCATGACCCATGACCTTGCTTGCCAAACCATGGTCTCCTGCATCTGCTCTAAATTTACCCCCTTTATTAAAGGATTTAAAGTCTAGCTAGAAACCAGAAACCTCAAATGCTCTGTTATATACCCCAAGTTTGCACCCAAATGCAAAGGCCCCTTTACTATTATGGAGGTACTTTCCCACATTACATACTGCCTCCACCTCCCTGCTTCTTGGAAGATCCATCCAGTCTTTTATGCTTTCCTGCTATTACTCTATTACAAAAACATTGTCCATGAAAGCAATCTCCCTGCACCATTCCCAGACCTTGTAAAAGGACAAGGAGAGTATGAAGTTGAGCAGATATCAAAATATCACAGCTTGCCTTCCTTCCATTCCTTTCTGATTCAATGAAAGGGTTACTTAGCAGAAGAAGACTTGTGTTACACTTGGTCCAGATAGGAACAAGCATAGACCTTCAGAAGAGGGAACTAGGCTGGAGTGACTAGGAGAGCTTGATGAAGGTCAGCTTGGGGAGTGGTGTGACTTATAGAGATGACACTGGCTTTAGACTCAATAATAGGGTTGAGGATACTAGCAACACTGGGCTAGTAGGTTGACTAAGGGTTTCCTCTTGTGCATCAATGCATGAACTCAGAGTGGATTGCAAGGTACTAGATATGGTGCAGGCAGTGGGAGGTGGAAAGGTAGAAGTAGTGTAAGGAGAGAGGGGAGATGAAGTACACTACTCTTATAGTACAATGGATAAGGTTCAGACTCAGTTGGATGAGTCATAGGAGATAACTAATGATCTGTGTGGAAACAGATGGAATGCGAGAGAATTAGGTAATAGCATCATATCCAATAACTAAATGCAAAAGAAGTGGATTATGAGTAATATCCACTAAGTCAGAGAAAGTTCTGGAATGAAAGAAGTGGAAGTCCCAGAACAAGAACAAAAAAGCATCTGAGACATGTGAAAGTGAAGCTATGGCGAGAGACAAGAGAAAAAGAATGGGGAAATATAACAACTTGTAGGAATTCAAGTCTAATCTCTGCAATGTCTTCAAGCTAGTTGAGGTGTATAAATGTCTCCATTTCCTTCCCCCTTCCTTTTTAGCTTCCCTGTGTCCTCACAAACCACTTCAATGTCCTTAGAAATCCAAATGTTAACCATGTCCTACAACTTTACCTACCACTTCTGTTCTATCCCTGACTTTGCTGTAAACCCAGCCCCCACTATTCCCATTCCAGCCTCTGCTCCCACTACCTCACCTGCTTTAGTCCATCAACCATTTCCCATCCATGTCCACATTTTCTCTAATAATATGATAGAAATCTCCACTGATTTTTTCCCATTTCCTCTCTCTAAGCCTTTCTTATAGATTCATTACATATTAAAGACCTTATAATCTTTCCTCCTTATGACCCCTCTGACCAAAAACCCATATCTTTTACCAACATCCAGTCCAGCCCTATTCTGATGTCTCTCCAGGCCTCTGCTCCAATTTACCCCCACTTATTATTAATGCCTCAGCTTTTTGTCTTATGGAGCCACTTGCCATCTCAGCCATAAACCTTTTCATTATCACTTATGCCCTTTGCCTAGGAGATTACTCTCCTAACAACTTTACCCTTGCACAATAATTCATCTTTAACTCCTGTCTATTCCTTTCTATTAGATCCCATCTCAATATGAACTCCTCACTGTGGGCCCTCTATATCCTCTATCACCAAGTAGAGTACATCCATCTTATGTTCACTCTTCTCCATTGTACCACAAAAGTCAATGCTAATACCATCTGCACCAGTTTGAAGGCCATTTACTGACAAATGTTATTTATTCTAAATAACTTAGCCTATTAGCTTGAATTTGGAGAATTTCTATCTAATGTCAACTGTTTCAAACACAAATCTTTAGTCATCTGAAACAATGCTCCTTTCACCATCCCCTTTATCCCATTCATATTGTTACACAACTAGTGAATACAATGGTTCACAGCATGTGAACATGAGAGTTGTTGAGCATGTGATGTGAATGGTTGTATAGTCATGTGACCAGGAGCACATGATCATGCAAACAAGTTGCCTTACAAGGATAACCCTAGACTAAGGCTAAGTCCATATATCAGAGTATTTCTCTTGCACCAGGTATTAGTCACATGATGTGGCAGATCTCTGATGATATCTGATCTGATAATCTAGATTAGGATCTGATCTGTGGCAGAGATCCAGATTGGATCTCCTCAGCCTTATAGTGGCCAGGCCCCTTTTATAGATTGATACCAGTGCACCTTCCATTCTCCCACATTCTCATGATGTGGCTTCTCTTCCATTCCATCCCTAGATCCATGAGGCCACTGCCTCACTCCTTATTTCTGATCCATGCATTCTCCTCTTCTATTTAATAGAGCCAGTAGTGCTATTGGTATCCATAGATAGCATAGCTTAGGGTAGGCCTCCTGTACTTGGTCTGTGCACAGATCCAGGCAATATATAAGGCAGGGGGTGCAAGCTGGGGAAACCCAGTCTTGCTCTCTTGACCTCTAGGCTGGTTATATAGGCTGATTGTTCAGTGCTGCCGGCTAAGGTTTATACAAGGGCCCTTGATTTATCCTTTCTCTTCATTTCCTAGTTCAGGGCCACTAGCATAAAAGCCCTACCAGTCATCAAGGATAGTTAGGAGTATTTACCAAGGCCATCTCAAGTATCAAGGAAGGATGGTAGTAACTATTTCACATTTTCTCTTCTTTTCTCTTCTCTAAAGAAATAGTCACCATCACATGCATTCAATATTGGTAAACTGGCCACCATGGTTACACTTCCCTTCTCTCTTTCCATTTCCATTACTACAATGGCTACTTTCAGTACCATACCCTTGGATACAGATGCATGGACTATGTGATCTATTAGTACTCCACCTGCCTCAGATGGCAATCTGGCCATAACCAGGCTTACTGCCTGCTTTACTGCCCTTTACCTTGCCACTTCTTCTCCTCCTCTGGCTTCCATGGTTCCTCTTACAGCTCCTCCCATGGCTTCTTTCACTCATTATAATGTGTTTTTTTTTTTGATCATATAACCTTATCTTATCTTTGTCACATGGTTATCTAATCTCTTATCTTATCAGGGCACATGACAAGTCACATGACTTAGGACATAGGGTTAGCCTCATGTCTTCAAGATCCTGCAGAATTAGTTTAATCTCCATTTACTTTTTTTTTTTTCCATTCTTCCAAAGCTAGACCCTTAATAGGTCACACAATAGCTTCTCTTCATTTTGATCCCCACACTGCATGTATGGAAATTCTCCCATTAGAGTCTTGATCCATGCATGTTACTGTAGCATATATAAACTGTAGTATAGTATTTCAAAACCCTCAGCTTTGAGCACTTGTATTACACTTATGTTAACTTACAGCTCCCCTTGCATACACTTTCCTTTTCTTATGAGCTTGTGGCACTTCAATCTTGAGGTGCATAACATAGTGCTCACATAGTTCATACCACCATGCTCCCCCATCTCTCCTATTCCCTTTACCTTTCTATTACATTAACAATAATAATGATGTTATTGATTTTATTGGCTGGGCCAACATCACTGGGTCCCCAGCCTTCTTCTTTTAACCATCTGGGTTGTTCAACTGGATTGTTGAATGTACTATAGGGATAATGTTATGGTTGGTCCCTTTTTTTTCCTTTTCACTTTCTAGCTTTTGACTTTGTGTATCTCAGATGCTTTCTTGTTATATTCTGGAATGTTCAGAATTTTTCTGTTTCAGAACACTCTCTTAGTTAATGTTACATGACTAATGAATACAATGGTCTTAAGCACATGACCATGGGAACTGTTGAGCATGTAATGTGAATGATTGCATAGTCATGTGACCAGGAGCACATAATCATATGAACAAGTATTCTTATAAGGATAACCCTAGACTAAGGCTAAGTCCTAATTATCAGAGTATTCCCCAGCACCAGGTATCAGTTACATAATGTGGCAGATCTCATATGAGATCCAGGTACAGTCCCAAATAATATCTAATCTTTGGATCTAGATTAGGATCTACATTTGTGGTAGAGATCCAGATAGAATCTCCTTGGCCTCAAAGTGGCCATGTTCCTTTCATATCTGAGAACCAGTGCATTTTCCATTTACCCACATTCTCATGGTGTGGTTCCTCTTCCATTCTATCCCTTGATTCATGAGACCACTGTCTTACTCCTTATTTTAATCCATGTATTCTTCTCACCTATTATAATAAGAGCCAGTTATGCTATTGGTGTCCATAGATAGTGTAGGTTTAGAGTAGGCCTCCTGTACTTGGTCTGTGCATTATCATTGGCAATATATAAGGCAGGGGATGCAAGCTGGGATTTTCCAGTCTTGCTCTCTTGACCATTAGACTTATACAGGAAGCACCTCTTGATCTGCAGTCCCATCCCAAGAAGGGATTTACCATAGCTCTTATGAGGCAGTACTTCTTTGATTGCTGAGCCCACTAGGCTTTACACAGAACCATTGTAGCTCTTTCTTTTCCATCAGCCTAGTTAGGGGCCACTAGCCAAAAGCCTTATCAGCAATAGAATAGGATAGAAGCATTCACCAAGGAGCATAGCAAGTAACAAGGATGGCAAGAAGCCATAATAGTTAATAGGTATTACTTATAGCCCACTTTCATTATATTCCATCTGTTTTCACATGGATCACTTACTCATTCTTAGTCACACATTCTAACTTATTTAACTGTGTCTGAACCTTATCATCTTAGTATAAGAACTGTACTTTCTCCCTTATGTTTCTTATACTACTTCTGCCTTATTCTACCTTACTTTCTCCAAGCATCATCTGAATCTTTGCCCTATCCTTATCCAGGAAGCTCCATTTGTGGTCTCTGATGGCAAGCACTACACAAGAGTTCTTAATAAGTCCTAGCATCCTTGTCTTGTCCTCAATCTTCACTAAGGAACTACAAAACCATTCTGCATTTGCATTATCCTTGATATCTGAAGCTGACTATTGTCAAGCCTCTCCCCTAGTCTACCATAGTCATAAGGTCTACATTAGCCTTTACCCAGGCCTAGCATAACAAATGGCATCATGGCTGGCAGGGTACTTGATAAGTTCATATGTTTCAAGTTATGTGATTACATTGAGCTTATTGTGCATGGCCTGCTCCCATTCTGCTTGGTTAGATAAGGTCATTGCCTCATGGAATGTGTGGGGATCTTTATCAGATACAATGTTGATGTGTTTATTAGGTGGGTCAGATATAGGGGCCTTATAATCCTCTGTATCTAATGCACATGGGCTGTTATCTGAGAAATCATGGTTAGAGGTCTGTTGCAAGGTCCACACTGTAGTGAAGATTGTCTGTTAAGCCTTGATAGCAGCAGTGTGAGTAGATTGGGTTTGAGTGGATAGTAGAGATTGCTCTATATGGTTATGCAGAGCAGGAGGAAAAGTGTGCCAAATGACAGGTTGCTTTACATGGTTAGGTGGAACAGGAGAAGAATTGAAGTAAGCTATAGATTGCCAGCTAAGTTATCATCATCTGAATTAGAGAGAAATGAGTGAAGTGAGTAATAGTGGAATTGGTACTTTCCCTTAGCTGGGAAAATATTATGACTATTAGCAGAGTTATTAAAGATAGCATGGGCAGAGACACAAATAGCACATTTGACAGGCAGGTAGAATCACCAGCTCTTCTGAGTTATCAAATAGCCAATGAAAATGGCATGGCTACCCTTAGAATCAAGCTTCTGGCATGCAGGGAAATTGTTAAGGACATAAGCAACATAGTCAAAATGATAAAGGTGGAAAATATCAGGCTTATGCCTGTAGTACTGCTCAAGTGATGTGAAGTAAGCAAGGGAGTGAGTAAAATGCTGGTTTTTGGTGTAGATAACAAAGTTGGTGGCTTCAGCCCATAAAAAGAGGGAAAGGCCAGTGTTGATAAGAATAGTGTGAACATAGTCAATGAGGGTATAATTTAGCAACTTAGAAATGTCATTCTGTTCAGATATATGTTATGCACTTAGCAAACACTAATGGTTTTCTCATGTGACCATGGGACTTACCTGCCTTACAAGGATAAACCCTAGGCTTAGGTTAGATCAATACTGATGATGTTATGTTTCCTTCTCTTTCGTTCTTTTTTTCCTTTCTCTCATCATAGCTTCTGCTCTTCTTGCATTCTAGCCTAGCCTAGACCACTCTTTTGTTATGCCCTTTGCCTGGGCCCTCTATCTACACTCAGCTGACTCATAATCATTCCATCTGTTTCCATCTGTTTCCATATAGATACCTTACTCATCATTTGTCAGCACAATTACTTACCTCATCTCCACTTTAACCCTATTGGCTGTACTATAAAGTAGCATACTTCCTGTCTTCATGCTACTTCTATCTTGTGATCTCCTCACAAGTCTTTGCATCTCCACTACTTCCTGTACCTACATACTTGGAATCCACTATTTGTGTCCTGGCACTTAACCAGAGGATCATCAGCATCTGATCTCAGCACACCCCTGGGAATGTAGCTGGTACTACTAAGGCACAACACTTTGTTTGTCACCTTCCACTCGTCTTGAAGCTTACCTTGGGTTTACTTCATTCTCTTCATCCACAGCAAGGTCTATGCCTGTCTCTACCCAGGCCTAGCATAACAAAAGATGTAGCGTCCTCTACTTGTGGCTAGCATTGCTCTAGTCCGCTCCCACCATTCCACCCAAACAAACCTCACTGTTTGACTCTCTCTGGGGGGAGCCTCATGTCTCTATCTCAGACCCTCTCAAATCCACTTCGGAGCCCAAGAATCCCTTCCCTCTGGATCGCCCTTCCACACCAAAAGACATGCTTGCAGATATCCTTGTCCCCTCTCAAGAAGAAGTATGAGAAGACTGTGATCTTGCTCACGAATTCTCCTCTTTCTTGCAAATCCCTTAAGCCCAGACTCCACCATCTCCTACTCCAGTCCAACGCCAACCTGCATTGCCTCTTCCTCAACCCTGTCCCTCTCCATCCATCATGATGTCTGGCTCCTCCACTTTCACCACCAAGCCTATGGAACTTCATCTCGGTGCCCCTAAGCATTTTGATGGCAATTGATCCAAAGCCGAGAACTGGCTGGACACAGTCCAGTTCTATTTCTTCGTTAACAGCACAGTCTATGACTCAGATGAAAAGAAGATTGCATTTGCCCTTTTATTTATGACAAAAGGGCCAGCACTGTTATGGGCTGCAACATACCAGAAGAAGTGCATCTCTGGAATGACTGTTATCATGGGAAAGTTTTCCCATTTTACCTCCACATTCCTGAAAGTCTTCCAACAACAGGACATGGTTAACATCACCATTCATTGGTTGGTGAACACCCAGATGAAACAGGGGAAGAAAGGTGAATGGACGCCTTCCCTAGCTGAATATACCACTGAGTTCCAGAACTGTGTCATCACCACTAAAATCACTAACAACAATGTTCTCATCGGATATTTTGAAACTGGACTCACATCCTACCTCTTACATTGCATCCACAACCTGGATACAATTCCCTCTACTATTACCAAGTGGTATACTAAGGCCGCTCACTTTCAAGGAACTATGGAGCACATCCACTCTATAAAACAACAGCAAAAGAATCCTCGTGTGTTTGCCTGGACTCCTGTGCCCCCCTCCACCTCATTAAAACCAGAGAAAGATTCGAATGCAATGGATGTCAATGCTGTAAAAAAAGTATGCCTAACTGAAGCAGGTAGAGCCTTCTGCATCAAAAAGGTTTCTGCTGAAAAACTGATGACAAAAATTGAGGAGGTTAGTGATGATGAATTTGATGATGGGGTGGCAAGAGTAGTTGTAAAAAAAGAATGAAGGAAGAAAATGGAAAGGCAGGGTTTTTAAAATGGAGTACCTCCCCTACACAAGGTGTTACAACTCTGGAAACCAGAGGCTACACCTAGACTATGGGTGAAAGAGGAGAAACACAAAGAGAATCCTAGTGGAGGCTCAGACGAGGAGCAACTGAGGATGATCCTGAAAGAGAGAAGATGAAGAGGACTTGTATGAGACTCGAACTCGAGCTTCCTAGTTCCTAGCCTTCCTTAAAGGGCCTGGTTTCCTGAGAAGAGCTTTACTAAGCCTAATGACCTGAGGTACTAAAGTGATAAAGTCTGAGGACTTTACCACTCTGACCTGGGCCTTTATATATTGCTTCTTGAAGGGCATGGACCATGT
The DNA here is from genome assembly GCA_038088935.1 of Pulveroboletus aff. viridisquamosus. NCBI lineage: Eukaryota > Fungi > Basidiomycota > Agaricomycetes > Boletales > Boletaceae > Pulveroboletus > Pulveroboletus aff. viridisquamosus. The sequence goes on from JBBPJW010000062.1 coordinate 61,954, forward strand.
AACTAATGCCTATCCTAAGTATTATACAGTAAGCTAGCCAATGGCGTAAAGGGAGAACTCATGTAGGCTGTAAGGAATATGCATGGGGTGGGGATCAAGGATGAGGCAGTGGCCTCACGACTAAGGTAAGGGGAATGGAAGAGAAGAGGCGTGTGGTATGTGAGGATGGAGATCTCTGCCACAGATGAGATCCAGTCCTAGATTCATCAGATCCGTGGACTAAGATCAGATCTGAGATTGGGGAGATCTTGGGAAGATCCAGAGAAGATCCCTAGATGTGCCTCGTGACCACTAACCTTAGAGATACTCATAGAATATGCCAGATCCTAAGTTAGGGTTTAGCCTGATAAGAGATGGGATTCCCATGATTACATGAGAATGAAAGTGGTCATTGCATGGTTTGCAACACAAGGTACTCCCTCCTTCTCTTGTGCACCTGTACTTGTATCCGCTTCCAAGAAATCTATGAAGATTGTAATTCAAGTGTCCCCCTCTACTCCTGCCAAGAAAGTCATAGCAACCCACACTCTCATCAACAGCAGAGCACAAATCAATTGCATTGACTGGGACTTCATCAAGAAGAACCAGTTCCCCACCAAGAAACTCAACGAACTGATTATTATTTGGAATGTTGACCACTTGGAGAACAAGAAAGGGAAAATCACCCAAACTTGTGACCTCCTCTTGCGCTTTGAACAGTCCAACCTCCCAGTTTCCTGCTACATTATCACATGCGGAAAGGAGAACATCATTCTTGGACACCCATGGCTTCAGGCCACAAACCCCACTATCAACTGGATGGCAAATACACTCACCATTCCAGATCCCCCCTCTGATGATGCAACCTATCACATCAACTCTGTCCATAAACCATGGTTTGATGGACTTCTTGAAGATATCATTGTCCCTCATGATGAACTCTTGGTCTGCTACTTGAACTATGTCACTCCAGAGCAGTCAATTAATGAATCACTCTACAACCGCCACTTCAGCAGAATCTTAGACCACTGCTCCCCTTATCTCCCAGAAACCACTGTCGCTTGGCTCACCACATCCACCAAGCTTGCTATTGTGGCCGAGAAGACCAAACTCAAGATGACTCTTTCCCCCAAATACTCTCAGTTTGCATTGGTATTTTCTGACACTCTGAAAGCCCTTGACCACCTTCCATCCTCTTGCCCATATGATCATGAGATCAATCTGAAGGACATGTTTGTCCAAAAGATCAGTAAGGTTTACCCCTTATCCCCCCCTGAGTGACAGGCCACAGAAGCTTTCCTTGAAGAAAACCTGCAAGCCAGGAAGATTTGTCCCTCCAAATTCCCTCAAGCATTGTCCTTTTTCTTTGTCAAGAAAAAGGATGGCAAACTTTTCCCCTGCCAGGATTATAGGTATCTTAATGAGCACACCATTTGAGATGCCTACCCCCTTCCTTTCATCTCCAACCTTATCGACAAACTCCATGATGCTCAGCTTTTCACTAAGTTTGATGTTCACTGGAGCTATAACAATGTCCATATTAGAGACAGACATCAATGGAAAGCCGCCTTCATTACTCATAAGGGGCTTTTTGAACCCACAGTGATGTTCTTTGGCCTAAACAACTCACCTGCTACTTTCCAGCACTTCATGAATAACTTGTTCCAAGACATGATCACTGAAGGATGGCTCATTATCTATATGGATGACCTCCTTATCTCCTCTTCTGATGCTGACACTCATCAGGAACGTACTGCCCATGTCCTCCAATGGATGATGGAACTTGATCTCCATCTCAAACTGGAGAAATGCACCTTTGCCATTCCTCAAGTTGAATATCTTGGGATGATTGTTTGTCCTGGCAAGCTTGCCATGGACCCCATTAAACTCACTGGCATCTCCCAGTGGCCCACTCCTTTGAAAGTCAAGAACATTTGTTTTTTCCTTGGCTTTACCAACTTCTACAGGTGATTCATTCCTAACTATTCCACTATCACCTGTCCTCTTCTCGACCTGACCAAGAAATCTATGGCTTGGTCTTGATCCCCCGCCACTCAGAAAGCCTTTGATTTACTCAAGGCTATCTTCCTCTCCCAGCTGGTCTTACAAATGCCGGATCTTGCATGACCCTTTGCTATTGCCACTGATGCCTCCACCTATGCATCTGGTGATATTCTCCTCCAAACTGATGCAAACAGGGATTGGCACCCCTGCTCTTACCTCTCCCAAACCTTTTCTGCAGCAGAGTGAAATTACGACATTTATGACTGTGAACTTCTCGCAGTCATCTGTGCTCTCAAAGCCTGGAGGCAGTATCTCCTCTACTCTTCCACTCCTGTTCAAGTTTTCACTGACCATAAAAATCTGACCTATTTCAAATCCCCTCAGAAGCTCAACTGCTGCCAAGCTCGCTGGCTTCTTGATATTGCTGACTTTGACCTACAGCTCTCTCACGTTGCTGGCACTTCCCTTGCTGGACCGGATGCCCTTTCCTGCTGCCCTGACCTTTGCCCCGACACTTCCTGGGACAACCAGGCAGTTACTCTCCTTTCACCTACCCTCTTTGTTAACCTTATTGATGCTAACCTCTCTGCCCACATTAAGAAGCATTAACAGGGTGATCCCCTTCATCTCTCCATCCTGCAGAAACAGGATGCCTCCACAGATGTGAAATTCCTGCATTCCCACACCTCTGATTGGAAGGAAATTGACAGTTTGCTTACCTACTGCAATCGTGTCTTTATTCCTTCCTCTATTAACCTCTGTCATGCCATTCTTCAACAATGTCATTGTTATAATCATTTTTCACTTTTCACATCACATGACCATGGGACCTCTTTTACTTTTCACCTTTCACACTTTCACACTTTCACACTTTCACTTCTTCACACTTTCACTCAATCACAATCCAGACCATGACATCATTACCTGGCAGTATCCATGAGGAATTACTAAGATACTTACTTCTTTTCTGCCATTAGCTGGATTACTGTAGCATACTTAGGGCTGGGCCAGTATACATGGTCCGTGCACATCTGTGTAGCATATATAAAGGGTTGGCACAAGCTGGGATTCCCCAGTCTTGTGCACTTGAGCTCTATGCTTTATACAAGGCATCCAACTCTTCTCTATTCTCCTTTTGCCTAGTTCCCTTGGGTCTAGCTAAAACCCAGGCTTTTAGTATTCAGATGTTCACTGGGACCAGCATCAGCAGTCAGGACAAGAATAGCTTGTTTGCTATCTCAGTCATGACCACCCCTCCACTGGCCACCCCAGCTATCTCAAAACTCATTAGCTTATCTCTGTGGAGTTTTGGTGGCCTGGCCTGGCCTCCTTCATCTGCAACTATGTTGTGGGTTGCCCCATTTGTTAACAAAACAAGACAAACACTTATCCTTCTCATCCTGCTTTATTCTCCATTCACTTCACTACCACTTGTTCTTTCCAACAGATCTCTTGTGATCTTATCACCAATCTCCCTCCTTTCTCCAACTTTGATGCCTTGCTGGTCGTGGTCAACCATGGGCTTACGAAGGGGGTAATTCTCTGCCCCACTAAGAAATCTGTTACCACTGAGGGTATCACCACCCTCTTTTTCCACAAAGTCTACCTCCAGTATGGTCTTTATGACAAGATCATCTCTGATTGAGGCCCTCAGTTCACCTCAGCCTTCACCAAGGAGCTTGGGAAACTCCTTGAGTACAATTTTTCCCTTTCTACTGCATATCATTCTTAGTCTGATGGTGAAACTGAATAAGTAAACCAGGAGATTGAGATGTACATCCACATTTTGTTATGGCTCCAGCCTAACACGACGGTCGCACGTGACCGTGAGAACTTCAGAGTGCGTGATGCGCTGGTCACATGATCAGTTGCACGTGATCGTGCGAATGAGAAGTCATATAAGGCAAGCCCTAGGCTAGGGTTACTAGTCCTCTACGAGTTATTCCCTAAGTATCAGGTATTGGTCACGAGATGTGGCAGATCTCCAGATGGAGATGCAGATCTAATCTGTGGCAGAGATCCGATGGATCTCCTCGGCCATGCCTTTCCTCTAGATCGTATCGGGTATGATTCCATTCTCCCACATCCTCATGGTGTGGCATTCTCTTCCATTCCCTTCCCTTATCCGCGAGGCCACTGCCTCACTCTTCATTACCGATCCATGCCTATTCCACGAGTATCTAATATACTTAGTCACAGAGCCCCTTTAGCTATTGGTTCACATAGATAGCACCTTTAGGGTAGGCTCCCTGTAGTTGGTCCGTGCGCGGATCCCTGCAATATATAAGCAGGGGGTGCAAGGCTGAGGTCTCCTCAGTCTTGACCTCTTGTGACTTGGTCTACAGTTGTACGATCTAGGGACTGCCCCTAGAGGGGTCCTCCTCAGCTCTCGTCCTTCTGGCCTCAGTTTATACACAAGGCCTCTCAATTCATCCTTTCCCTATACTCGCCTAGTTCGGGGCCACTAGCTAAAAGCCCTATAGAAGATCTGAAGGAAAGTCCAGAGAGTCGGCATTCCCCAAGGACGGGTTTCGGAGTTCGAGCGTGGGAAGTTTCCCACAACACATTTATTATAGCTCCAATCCCACTGGATGGGCTGATTCCATCACCCATACCAAATTTGTTCACAATCACCACTCCCACTCTGTTACAGGGCAATTTCCATTCTATCTTATAATGGGATATGAACCCTATGCCCTTTCTTCCATCATTGATGAATCACTAATGCCTGCTGTTGCTGACCACACCAAGGCACTCCTTGCTGCTCATGATAAAGCACTCACTGCCCATGATCTAGCCTGCCAGATCATGGCATCATGCATCTGCTCCACCTTCTCTCCATTTGCCAAAGGAGATAAGGTGTGGTTAGAAGCCCACAACTTGAAACAGGCTGTTGTTTATCTGAAATTCTCTCCCAAATGGGAAGGATCCTTCACCATCATGGAAGTCCTTTCTCCAATTACCTATCATCTCCACCTCCCATTCACATGGAAGATCCATCCTGTTTTCCATGCATCACTGTTGTTGCCCTATCACGAAAATGACATTTATGGAAAGAATTTCCCCACTTCCCCTCCGGACCTTATAGAAGGTGAGGAGGAATATGAATTAGAGCAGATATTAAAACATTGCGGTCCTCCAGGTAACTGTCAATTCCTGATCTGATGGAAAGGATACTCGGCAGAAGATGACTCCTGGGAACTGGAAAGGAACTTGACATGTTCCAAGTCTGCTCTGGATGAGTATAAACTCCTCCACCCCCACCATTTCCCCTCATCCACTCCTCTTCCTCCTCACCTCACCAAGAAATCCACTTGCTGTACTTAATAACAATGGTTTTCACTGTCAACCAAGGGTTTCATTCCTACCACACTCCCCTTGACACCCCACCTCCATCTTTGTCCCAGCTTCCAGTTATCGATATCTCTGATGAGCCTTCACTCATCTCTTTATCTTCCACTGACACATTTTCTTCTTCTTTATCTGCTCTTACTTCAGAGCTCCCATCTGAGGACTTCTTAGCCTCACCCCCTGCTATTTCCACCAGGCCAGCCATCATCACACCCATTCCAGTCCTGCCTCCTGCTATTGACACTCAGTCTGCTGAAATCCTCAGCATGGACCTACCACTCTCTGCCCATGCCCTCTGTCAGGGCATCCCATCTTCCAAATATTCCACCTGGGTCATGACATTCATCAGGGATTCCTGTCTTGCCATCCCCATCAGCTCACACCTCAACTTATTCTTCCCACTCTGGCTTATCTACCAGACCTATATGTAGCTCCTTTGTCTCCCCCTCTTGGCCTCCACTCTTGCCTGCATCCCTTGCCCAAGCTCTCATCACATCCATTCACAAAGAACTCCTGTCCAATATTGAGCTCCTTGCCTATTAAATGCACATGGGAGAGTTCCTCACTGACTTTAACTGCTACATGCGTGAGTTGGCCACTGCCAGAGGGTATACCCTCTCCACACCCTCTGCATCTTCCTCCCCCCTCAATGATGACAAGCTTGCTGCGCTTGAATATGCTGAAGCCTGGTAGACTGGTCTCCATGGTGAGGGCCATCTCCCTCCTTCTCACCCTCACTTTTGTAAAGTGTGCTTTCATTGCCACAGTCTGGGCCACATCCACATCCACTGTTCTTCCTACCAATGTCCCTACTGCCTCTGTTGGCACCCTGGACATACTCAAACTCACTGCCCAGCTTAGCACCATGTCATTGACCCACTTGTCTCCTCCTCCTCCTCTTCCTCCCATGGCTCCTCCTGCACCTCCTCTTGCAGTTCCTCCTGCTCCTCTTGCTGCTCTCGTAGATCCCGCCACTCCCAGGGCTCCTACCATCACCCTCCCATGGCTTTGTCACCCCCTCCACCTTCATATCATTCCGATAATAACTTCTGTGATGACATCATTGATGAGGTTGGCTGGGCCAACATCACCGGTTCCTCCGGCCCCTCCTATGATGCCTTTTGAGGTGTCATGAGTCTTTCACCCCTAGCAGGGGGGTAATATTACATTTCCTCCTCTTTTGTTCTCTTTTTTTTTTTCTCATTGTAGCTTCTGCTCTTCTCATGTTCTAGCCTAGCCTAGACTGCTCTCTTGTTATGCCCTTTGCCCAGGCCCTCTATCTACAATCAGCTGACTTATAATCATTCCATTTCTTTCCATTTCTTTCCATATGGATATCTTACTCATCATTTGTCAGCACAATTACTTACTTCATCTCTGCTTCAACCCTATTGGCTGTACTATAAAGTAGCATACTTCCTGTCTTCATGCTACTTCTATCTTGTGATCTCCTCACAAGTCTTTGCATCTCCACTACTTCCTGTACCTACATACTTGGAATCCACTATTTGTGTCCTGGCACTTAACCAGAGGATCATTAGCATCTGATCTTGGCACACCCCTGGGAGTGTAGCTGGTACTACTAAGGCACAACACTTCATTTGTCGCCTTCCACTCATTTTGAAGCTTACCTTGGGTTTGCTTCATCCTCTTCATCCACAGCAAGGTCTACACCTGTCCCTACCTGGGCCTAGCGTAACAGATAATATCTGATCTAACAAATCTAAATTGAATTATATCTGTGGCAGAGATCCAGATAGATCTCCTCAGTCTTATAATTGCCATGCCACATTCATATCTGCTTATCCTGAGCATTTCCTTCCATTCTTCCATATCCTTATGATGTGGTTCTCTTTCATTTCCCTTGACCATGAGGCCACTGCCTCACTTTTACTTATGCCCTATGCTCTTACCTTATTTAGTAGATATAAGCAGTTACTGCTATTGATGACCATAGGTAGTAGATTACTCATCCTGTGAAGAGGCTTTGCCTCCCTGGCAATATATATACAGGATAGGCAAGACCTGACATCTCTTCAGTTTTGATCACTTGTATCTTACTCACTCTTACTTGGGCACTGTGGTGTGGTGTTAACCTGGATTATTTCTTCTCCTTCTTCTTTCTGTCCTAAGCACTAGTTGCTGGTGTTAACTCAGGTTTTCCCTCTCAAGACTCACAAGCCTAGTTTAGAGCCACTAGCTTAAAATCCCTCTTGTTGTTATTAATTGCCTATTACTCACCAGTGTTGTGTATATTCTGATTGCACTCTTGAGGTGCATAACAATATGTGGGGAGCAGTAAATTCCCAATAAACACTCTTCTGATATATAAAGGAAATCCAAGCATGATTGAGAAACTTATTCCAATTTTCCATCAAAAATGTCTGAAGAGATATCTTACTCAAGTTCTCAATCTTGGATTTCTAGGATTTGAAGGTAGAAAAAGCATTGCTTTTGTGCCAAAGGAAGAGGACCCATACCCACCAGGTATAGTCATTAGTAAGGGTCATCATATACCACAATCCAGAAGCACTTGAAACAGAAAAAGATTCTCAGAGGTTAAAGTAAATGAGAGCAAGGAACAAGCATGTGCAATTATGCTCAGAAGAGGGAAAAGATGCCTAGGTGATCTTGCCCATAGTACAAGGCTGGCAGACAGGTGAAACATGGTCCAATTCAGAGTTAGTAAGGGTTATCTCAGTTATAAGTCCCTTTCAGATAAGAAAGCACACAGTAAAATAGTGTTATGTACTCTGAAAACACTAATAGTCTTGTCACATGACTGTTGGACTCACTTGCCAAAACAAGGTTAACCCTAGGCATAGGTTTGGTTCTTTATCAGAGTATTCCCCTATGTATAGTATTGGTCACATAATATGGCAGATCTTAAGATGAGATCTGGATCTATAATGCAAATAATATCTAATCTCTCAATCTAGATTAAAATCTAATCTGTGATAGAGATTTAGATGGAATTTCCTTGGCCATATAGTGGCCTTAATATATTTATCTCCACCAGTGCTATATGCTTTTCTTCCATTCTTCCACATCCTTATGGTATGATTCCTCTTCTACTTTCCTTGATCCATGAGACCACTGCCTCACTTCTACCCTCTGCCTTATGCTTCTCTATTTATTAGCATGTGTACTTATTGCTACTGATATCCATAGGTAGTAGTTACTAACCCTGTACTAAGGCTATGCACCTCTGCTGCTAATATATAAGGAGTAAAGAGAGACCTGGGGTAATCCAGTCTTAACCACTTCTGTTACTATAGTTTTATTTTATGAACTGTGATTCTTTCTGCAGGAGTCCTCTTGTCTTAACTCACTTTCACTCTCTTGCCTAGTTTGAAGCCACTAGTCTCTAAAAGCCCTCCTGTTGTTGTTGTCACATGGTTACACACTGGTCCATATTATATATTGGAGGCACCAGGTTAGGTGCATAACAGAGAGTTCAAATGATCTAGATGGTAGTGCCAATACTCAAGTTTGGCAGAGGTATAATAGCAGGATAAATGACATCAGATGGGGATCTAGGCATATTGAGATAATAGAGGCAGTTAGCATGGCAAATAGCAGTAAAAATAGGTTTGGTAGATTTGGCAAGCATGTTATGAATAAATTGCCCACTATCCTTCAATTCAAAAGAAATGCAGTGACCTGCTCCAAAAAGAGTATAGCAATTAGCATTATTGTGGTGAAAGACTGATATAATGAATGTAGAGAATGTGGGAACATGAAATACATCACATAAGGTGAAATGAGTTGTCCCAGAAGGTTAACTGGCAAGAATCTAAGCCTTACTACAACTGGAAATAACTAATTGACCATTTTCAAAGCCACTAATGCTATCACCAGATAACACAGAGTGGGAGGTGAAGGAGGCATAATCTGTGAGGATATGAGTTAACACACTGGAGTCAATAATAGGGGTTATATAGATGGTACATACAGAAAACACAGGGTTACCAGAGATATGGAAAGTAGAAGATAACTGAGTGAGAGTATTAAAGCACAGATAAGCATGGGGAATATTATTGACTACTAAGCACTTCTTAAGCACAAAGTTGGATACTTCATTCTTTTCTGTGTTTTCTTCAGCAACCTGAGCTTTTTTCTTTTTCTTGCTTCATGGTTATTTCTTGGGGCCTTTTTTTTCATGGCACTATTTTTTACATAGCATGTGTTCTTATTGTACCTGGCTATTATGCACTCAGCACACATTGGCAGTCTCATCATGTGACTGTGGGACTTACTTGACTAAACAAGATTAACCCTAGGCATAGATCTGATTTCTTATCAGAGTATTTTCTGGTACATGATATGATTTTTAAAATATGGCAGATCTCAAGATGAAATATAGATCTATTGTTATGACCTTGATAAATATTAAGCAGCCAGAGACAAGAGCAAGGGAGAAACTGGGAAAACAACCCTAAAACAAGCAGAAAAAGAAAGGTGAACTCAAAGATAGATCTCATAGACTTCAGGGAGCTAACTTGAAGAAATATCACATCGAGAAAGGTGGATATTACAAGTGCTTAAGTCTAAAGACTTGAAATACCCAGAAATTCTATTATGTCTATAATATACAAGCCACAACAACTATAGTAAGATAAATAACAATATAGAAGTAATCAAAATAAAGAAAAAGTCAAAAAATATGAAAACTGTAATATTTATGATGCTAATAATATCTGTTCTGTGGCAAAGATCCAGATGGTGTTATAATGCATTTTTTCTTTTCATTATCATGTGACCTTATCTTATCTTTGCCACATGATTATCTAATTGTTATCTTATCAGGGCATGTGATGGATCAGGTGATCTAGGGCATAGGGTTAGCCTTATGTCTAGACCCTAAAAGCTTCTCTTCATTTCTGTTACTTTGTTTCCATTCTAAAAGCTGGACCCTTGATGGTCCCCAGGATAGCTTCTCTTCTTTTTGATCCCTGTGCCTCATGTATGGGAAAGTTCCCATCAGGGTGCTGGTCTGTGCATGGGATGCCATAGTATAAATACTGTAGCATTAGCATCTTAAGACCTCCAGTCTTGAGCACTTGTATACTACTTGTGTTAACTTAGAAACTCCTTTCTTAATTTATCCCCTTTACTTTGAGCCTGAGGCACTGCAATCCTACAGTGCATAACAGATGGA